>CM048744.1:763383414-763545914 GCA_026315105.1 Locusta migratoria | reverse complement strand
AGAAATTCCTTTAATTTCTTTTTAAATACTAGTTGGCTATCTGTCAGACTTTTGATGCTACTTGGTAAGTGACCAAAGACTTTTGTGGCAGCATAATTCACCCCTTTTTGAGCCAAAGTTAGATTTAACCTTGAATAGTGAATATCATCCTTTCTCCTAGTGTCGTAGCTATGCACACTGCTATTACTTTTGAATTGAGTCGGATTGTTAATAACAAAATTTCATGAGTGAATATATATATTGTGAAGCTACAGTGAGTATCCCTAGATCCCTAAATAAATGTCTGCAGGATGCTCTTGGGTGGGCTCCAGCAATTATTCTGATTACACGCTTTTGTGCAATGAATACTTTTTTACTCAATGTTGAATTGCCCCAGAATATCATCCCATATGAAAGCAGTGAATGAAAATAGGCGTAGTAAGCTAATTTACTGAGATTTATATCACCAAATTTTGCAATGACTCTGATAGCATAAGTAGCTGAACTCAGACGTTTCAGGAGATCTTCAATATGTTTCTTCCAATTCAGTCCCTCGTCAATGCAAACACCTAAAAATTTTGAATATTCTACCTTAGCTACAGATTTATGTTCAAAGTCTAAATTTATTAATGGTGTCATGCCATTTACTGTATGAAACTGTATATACTGGGTTTTATCAAAGTTTAATGAGAGTCCATTTGTAGAGAACCACTTAATGACTTTCTGGAAGATATCATTTACAATTTCATCAGTTAATTCCTGTTTGTCAGGTGTGATAGCTATACTTGTATCATCAGCAAAAAGTACTAGCTTAGCATCTTCATGTATGTAGAATGGCAAGTCATTAATATATATTAAGAACAGCAAAGGCCCCAAGACCGAACCTTGTGGGACCCCATTTTTAATAACTCCCCAGTTAGAAGAATTAATTGTGTCATCTACATCATGTGAACTGCTTATTTCAACTTTCTGCACTCTTCCAGTTAAGTATGATTTAAACCATTTGTGCACTGTCCCACTCATACCACAATACTTAAGCTTATCTAGAAGAATCCCATGATTTACACAATCAAAAGCCTTTGAAAGATCACAAAAAATCCCTACTGGTGATGTCCGGTTATTCAAAGCATTTAATATTTCATCAGTGAAGGTGTATATAGCATTTTCAGTTGAAAAGCTTTTTTGAAAACCAAACTGACATTTTGTTAGAACATTATTTATACTAATATGTGAAGCAATTCGAGAATACATAACTTTTTCAAAAATCTTTGATAAAGCTGTCAGAAGTGAGATGGGCCGGTAGTTGTTGACATCGTATGTATCCCCTTTTTTATGCAAAGGTTTAACTATAGCATATTTCAGTCTATCTGGGAAAATACCCTGCTTTAATGAGCTATTACAAATATGACTGAGAATCCTACTTATCTCCTGGGAACAAGTTTTTAATACCCTGCTGGAAATGCCATCAATTCCATATGACCGTTTACTCTTGAGAGAGTTTATTATTTTCCTAATTTCTGAAGGTGAGGTGGGTGGAATTTCAATTGTATTAAATTGTGTGGGTATGGCCTCTTCCATTAATTGCCTTGCTCCTTCTAATGAACATTTAGATCCTATTTTCTCCACAACATTTAAAAAGTAATCATTAAAAATGTTTTCAACTTCTGACTTTTTCTTGATAAAGTTTTCATTTGTTTTGATGGTAATACCCTCTTCCTCTGCTCTTGGTTGCCCTGTCTCCCTTTTAATAATATTCCAAATTGTTTTAATTTTATTATCAGAGGAGCTAATCTCAGACATGATGCACATGCTTCTTGATTTTTTAATAACTTTTCTTAATGTAGCACAGTAGCTTTTATAATATTTTATTGTTTCTTGGTTATTACTCTTTCTTGCGGACAGATATAGTTCCCTTTTTCGGTTACACGATATTTTTATACCTTTAGTAAGCCATGGTTTTTTGCATGGTTTCTTAGAATTAAATTTTACTAATTTCTTGGGGAAACAGTTATCAAATACCCTTACAAATGTATCGTGAAATAAATTATATTTTAAATTAACATCAGGTTCCTTGTAAACCTCATCCCAGTCTAACTGCTGTAGACTTTCTTTGAAATTTTTAGTTGTTAAGTCATTAATCGAGCGCACTATTCTGGTGGACAGTTTCGAATTACTGAACGGAGCTATTTCATATACTGTTACTAGCTGTGCACCATGATCCGAAAGACCATTCTCAATGGGACAAGCATTTATGTTGTTAAACTTATCTTGGTCTATAAAAAAGTTATCTATCAATGTGCTGCTGTCCTTTACTACCCGAGTAGGAAAATCAATAACGGATGTCAGATTGAATGAGCCAAGTAAGACTTCCAGGTCTTTCTTCCTATTACACTCTTTCAGTGAATCTACATTGAAATCACCACAAATAATAATTTGCTTCCCCCTATCTGACAGATAGCACAACAAGGCATCCAAGTTTTCCAGAAATAACTGAAAGTTTCCTGAAGGGGACCTATATACTGTTACAATTATAAGATAATCATCATTAAGTTTAAGCTGGCAGGCACATGCTTCAATATGCTGCTCTACACAAAACTTTTTTGTTTCTAAATTTTTTACACTGTGATAGCTTTTGGCATATATGGCAACTCCTCCTCTTATCTTATTATCTCTACTTACATTTGAGACTAATTTATATCCACTGACATTCACATTTTCCATACCGGTGACAATGTGATGCTCAGACAGGCATAGTATATCTATTACATTATCAGTTTCTATAGCATCTAAACAAACTAAAAGCTCATCTATTTTATTCTTTAGTCCCCCAATATTCTGGTGAAAAATGCTAACATTATTTTTTACTTTACTTCTCTGAGAAATATTTGATTTTTCAACATTTTTAGCACCTGCCTGCCTGAGCTTCTCACTGGACACTGATCTTAGCCTAAAAAAGAAGTACCTTCATGAATTGCAGTGTCCCCCCTTAAGGACTTTGCTATCAACCCAGCTAGTTTCCCCTTCCCTTTCCTATTGAGATGTAGGCCATGTCTAGTGAAATCCCACCTATCAATAGCATCCACAGGAACCAAACCGATGTCCGACAGAGTGTCCGCCCTAAGCAGTTGATCAATCTCCATATTGACTCTCCTGACGGAGCGGTTCAATTGGGGTTGATCGTACCGCATGAAAGCAGGCAACAGTCCAACATTTGTCTGAGTCGTTGCAGAAGCTATTTTAACCAGGTCACACTCAATATTGTAGCCCTGATCCCTATCAATGCTGTTTCCCACCCCACCCCACCCACTATAACAACATGATCCTGTTTTGTGAAACCCTTACACAAGGAACCTATATCCTCTACCACCTGGCTTAGACCTGCACTGGGCTTGAAAATGTTTGTGACCTGGTACCTGTCACCTAGTTTTTCCTGTAAAATCTGGCCCACACCTCTTCCATGACTACTTCCTAACAACAGAACTTTCCTCCTACTATCTACTTTTTTTGAAACCGTTGGTTTCCTTGTGAAAGTCTGTTGCTTCCTAACTGCACCTACTTCTAAAGGAGCCTCTTCCTCAATTGACTGTGGTAGCAAGGCAAATCTATTGGTTGTGCCAATTGTGAAGCTGTCAGGAACTATACTCTCTCTGTGGCCCCTGTTCCCTGCTACCACTTCCCACCCATGCTCACCCTTCTCCCCCCTTAACCTCGTAAGTTCCTCCCTAGCACTATCCAGTTCAGCCTGAAGGGCCCTAATCTTCCCTTCCTGTTCAGCTATTTTTCTGTCCCTTGAACACACTTTGCAAAACAAAGGAAGAGACTCATTTGCTTCCCTCTTTCCCACACCGCTACATCCCCCCCAATGAAACCACTTGTTACAACAGCTGCATCGAAACCCAAAACGAACAAACCTACTGCAGCTCAAACACATTGCATTCATGATTGTTACTACGTGATATTGACAATATATAATAAATAATAATACAAGGGTTACTAGATTTGCTTAGGACACTAAAATACGTGTAAGCTGTTAGTAAATGCACTTAAAATTGCGGTATAACACTAAATTTTCACACTCGCGAATTTGGCCTATGAATGTACACAAAACAACTTTTCGCGATTAATGAGCCAATGCGCGAAAAAAGAAAAGAACCTTTAATGGTGAGCTTGAAGACGACACTAATAAACGTATTTAGTTAGTTAACTGTGTTAAATGCACTTAAAATTACGGAGAAACGCTAAATATGAACACTCGGAATTTAGGCCTAACAAGGACGTATGTAAACAAACCGTACTTTTCGTGATTACTGGATAAATACGTGAGTAAAAGAAAAACCTTTAATGGTAAGCTTTAAGAGCACTGTAATAAATGTTTTTAGCTACTTATAGTGTTAAACTACGCTTTATTTCTACTTAAATTACTTATCTTTTCCGATCGCTCTGACACCGCACGTTTGGCCTTGTGCAGGGCTACCAACCCACGACTTAACTTGGGTTTAGGGCAGGAGGATGGCGGGTAGAGAGGATGTGTTGGTAAGGCAAGTCCGTATACTGATAATGATAGATAATTCTTATAAATGACTTTACATGGGCAATGTATGAATTATAAATGTAATTTCATGCCTTGTTGATGGCAATTTTTGTCAAATTATAACTTTTACTGCTTGTTTTTGTGAAATTTGTTTAGAGACTAGCGCCATTTCCATTGAACTGAGAATGAAGCATTAAGAAAAGGATAGTGTGAATCGACTTTGACTATGCTGGCAAATTTGAACGAGTTCAACATGTTTCAATGCTGTGGTTTTTAACCAAGCACAAATCAATAGCAGAACTTGTGCGAGTCAGTTTACCCATGCGTTAAATGTGACCCCATATCACAAATGAATGCATTATGCTGTTGGTGCAACACAATGATAAATATTTCTAAAATGCAGAAAAGTCCTTTGGACAGCCACACCAGTGGCCAAAAACATAAACATTCCTCAAACAAACTAAAATCTTTTCAGTTTTATCTTGTTTGCAACTGTGCAAAATCTATTTGGGCAGTTATTTATTTATTTTTTTTTTTTTTTTTATTAAATTAATTTGTTACTCGTTTTCATCTTTAAATTATTTGTGTTGATTTTGGAAGTCATTGCAGTCAGTTCCCCATGAAAATTTCTGGTGTATTTCAGACGTATCTTGAAGTAGTAAATCCTAATGTTTGGACAGTATTGAAAAAGGGCTTTGTGACACCTTCAGGCTCTGTTACTTGTTTTTACTTTTTCTACTGGTCATCTAATTGTGTACTGGAATAAGGTCTTCTCATAGCTTCATCTCCAACAATGGCGTAATGCAGTCGAACTCTTCTTTATGGTATTTTTGGATCTAATTTATTCAAGGTATTTGTTTCCAGTTTTGTATAACTAAATCTGACTATGAATGACCCACCCACATTGCTATTCTTTCCAAGATCACCAGCATTCAGGAATATAAAATTATACTCTGTCTACTAAAGAAATAAATTAGTATCACATCTATGTCACTTTGGTACACTTTACTTTGAGGTTGCCAACGAACTGATATGCGTAATTTGGTGCATATTGTCACACCGCTGCAGTTCAGATGTGGTATGTACCAAAAGAGCTGCAACGCTCTGCGACAGTGCAGTTCCACTTAGTGCAGTTGTACCTAAAGACGAGAACTGTTGCAGCCAAACAACTTAAATTTTACATGAGCTTCACGATGTAGCAATTCTTCCAGTGTAATTGGTACTACAGAAGTAGGTGTGACACATTAAAGTTCAAAATACTGTTCATCTAAACAATACTCAGTGCAGTCATTTTTATCATCAGAAAATGTTACGAAAGATGAAATTTTGTGGTGCTAATTTGCAATTTATTTGTCAATCCAAACTTCCTGCTGCTTGCTTATCATTATTTCTTGAAAGGTTTCAGATAGCCAGATTGCAGAAAAAGTTCAGTTGTGAAGAACAAAAATTGGATACAGATCTGTGTATGATATTGCTCCTTATGTCCATGGCAAAATGATTAAGCAATGTCACAATGTTGTTCTTGAACTTGACAAGAGTTTAAACACTATTTTCTTGAAAAACACAAATGGACATCCACCTTAGGTTTTGTGATCAAAACAAGTCACAGGCTTCAATCTGATATTTGAACTCTGCTTTTATGCAGTGCAGAAGGGTCAGTGACATATTAGATGTAATTGTCAATGGATGGGCCAAATGTAAATTTCAGTGTGTGGAAGGATTGAATAATGAACTAAAAGAAATTTGTAGTAACATGGAACTCTTGCAGTTGGGTAGTTCCAGCCTGCATATCACTCATAGAGCTTTCAAAACTTCAATGTCACAAACAAATTGGGAAATTGCATGATTTCTTAGTCTTGTATTTTTTGTTTCCCGATTTGCCTGCACAAAGTAATTAATATACAGAATTGACAGTATCCTCAGATTTTCCTTTGCAGTTCTGTGGCACAAGGTGGATCAAAAATGCAGATGTGGCCAACAAGCTTTAAAAATTCTTCCACATCTAAGAAATTATATTTCACAATCACTTCAAAATTAAACACTTTGTAATACAGCGAGTTTTAAAACTGTATCTGAAGCAGTTAAAGACAACTTCCTAGGTCTGAAATTGGCCTTTTTTGATGCAATAGCACGTGCATTTGAAGAGTTTTTATGTGATTTTTGAAGTGATGTACCCATGGCTCCATTTTCCTATAAGGAATTGTACACACTTAGTATCTCATTAATGCACCAAGTTGTGAGTTCAGAGGTATTGGTAAATGAAAAATTCCTAATTAAAATAGACATAAAGAGCAAGAAGAATCTCATAACTGGGCAATGCTTTGTATTGGTTTTTTTGACACAGGATGCCCTAAGAAAAGTTAAGGACCCGACTGACATCTTGAGGTTTAGAGAAGAAATGCGTCCTTGTATTATTGGCATGATACAAGAGCTACTTGCAAGGACACCACTGAAATATAAACTTACACATGTCATTTCATGTTTGGGCTCATCAGTAGCATTAAATGAAGAAGTGGCTGTAAAAGGATTGACATCATGCCTTGAAATTCTAATTTATAGTGAAAGATTATCAGGAGTAATAGCAGATTGTGTGAAATAAGAATTTATCAACATTTGCAGTAATCACCAAATTGAAAACGAAATAACTTGTTCAAAAGCAATAAAACACATTTGGATGAATGTTGTTCAGTAGTCAAAAAAACAATGTTGTAACATTGTAGATTTTCTCAAAATCACATAATACATTCACATGGAAATGCTGCTGTCAAATGAGATTATTCAGTGAACTCGGACTTTGTTGAGAATCAGAGTAAAAATAATGTTGTTGTCCAAAGACACACTTGTGCTGCGCTCCATGATATTGGTGGTGTCGAAAATTTCAAAATCTGCCACGATGTGTAAGCCCACATAATCGCCAATAATTAATTGTTCGACTAACTACTTGTTTGACATCCTCTAATTCTGCTGTTTTTGCACAAGAGTACAACTTGGTGCAAAATGCAATGAATGCTGCACAATGATTCTTCTGTGTGCTGTAACTCTCTGAGTAAACCAATGAATCCCATTTGCTCCCCTTTCATGGCAGGTGGTCCATCTGTTGTCATTGACACCAAACATACTCAGTGTAAGTCAACAGAATTGACAGCTTCTTCAACAGCTTTTAGGATGTCCACACAGGTGGTAGTGCTACTTAAAGATTCCATGTGCAAAAATCCTCTGTTATATGCAGAGCAGTGTCCACCATGTGGACATAAATCACTAATTGCACTGTATCAGAAATATCTGTGAATTAATCAAATGCAATGGAAAATGGTAAACTGCTGCAGTTTACCTATTAATTGACAGTAAACATCAGCTGTGATAGCACTTAAGTGAACACTTACTGCTGGGAAAGACTAATAGCTCGGAATTGATGTGCTTTCAGTGGACACAGACAATCAGCAGCATCTTGCAAAATGCAATGAATGCTGCTTCAGAAACTTACCTTCACCAAATGGTTTTCTACCTCTTGCTATGTTAAGTGTAATTTTATAACTTTCACATACCACTGGGCTATCATTACTGTCAGCTTGAAAAAATTGAAAACAGTGCTCCATAAAATACTAGATCAGTTAGGTGGGAGACATGAAAAAAGACAGTTGTAGACCTCTTGTGACAAAAGCACCTTACTTCATCTGACATTGTCTGATCACTTGTCTTCGGCTCAGTCAATTTCCCCATCCACTCAGAATCCGAAAATAATTTGGACTTGTTCTTGTGAAAATTTTATGATGGCATTCAGTACTAAACTTCCATTGACCAGCAACTATACGGTCACATATTAAACATTTAGAATTTTCATCCTTCTCCACAAAGAAAAACTGATGCTCCCATTCCTTTTTAAATAGTGGTAAAACTCCGTTTCTCCATTTCTTTGATTCACTCTGCATTTTATGGATCTTGAAATATAATGTTCAGTATGTAGTGATCACAAAGCTAGACCTGATGTTACACTGCCGCAACCTGCGTACAGCCACTGCCGCCACAGTGTACAGCAGCAAGCGTGTGTCACAGTGCATTTGGCCTCCTCTCATTTTCCCCTCCATTGTGATCCAAAGCTGCAACTCACATCATGCTCCATCAGGCAGGCTGATATCTCACTCTTCGCACTTTTCCTCTGTGCTTCCGCTTCCCAGTGGTTGCTTGTGAGTGCATGAGTTAGTCCTGTGTGATTGTATGAATGTGTGTGTGTGTGGGGGGGGGGGGGGGGTTCTGTTATAATGATTGAGAGAAGGAGAGTAGATCCTTAACAATCCTGTATGGACTATCTGTCCAGTCACCCACCACCTTCCCCATATCCACCATCCAGCCACAAATCATTTAAACCACATCATCTGCCAGTGTTTTGACTACCTTTCATCCTGCTCTGAAATGAGAAATACCCTACCAAATAACCTCCCCACCCTCACCATCACTCAACAAAACTACAGCCCCATGGCTCACTTCCCTGCAATAGACATATATGCAAAACCTGTCCTATCCAACATTCCGCCACCGCCTACTCCAGTCCCGTCACATGTATTTCCTATCCCATAAAAGGCAGGGCAACTTGTGTAATCAGTTATGCTATCTACAGACTGAACTGCAACCACTGTGCAGCTTTTTACGTGGGCATGACCCGCAACAGGTGTCCATCCGGATGAATGGCCCCCATCAAACTGAGGCCTGGAGACAGCTAGACCATCCTGTTGCAGAGCATGCAACCTTGCATAATGTGGCTCATTTCAATGACTGCTACACAGCCTGTGCCGTATGGATCCTCCCCACAAACACCAGCTTTTCTGAATTGTGCATGTGGGTTCACTCCCTACAATATATCCTACACTCTCACGATCCCCCAAGCCTAATCTTCACTAGTTCCTGTCGCCACCACCACCCTCCGCTCCCCTACCCACCCTTCTTTGCGCATACTCGATCCTTACATACATCTCCCATCCCACCACACGTTCCAGTCCCTTTGCTTCCTTCTGCTATGTCTGTCAGGCAGCATTGGCGTATTCCCCCAGCCCTACCACGTGTCTCTCCCCTCCCCTCCTCTCCTGCTACCCTCTATTTGCCACTTCCTCACCCCCACTACTGGTTGCTCTCGCATCGGACGTGCCGAGTCTTGGAGACTGGCCGCAGCAGCCAGAGACAGCGGGCATGTATGTGTGTTTCTCCAATTGATGAAGGCTTTTTAATTTGTATTCTATTATTTGTGCCTTTCTGTGGCTCATCGGCCATCTCGGTGATGTGTAGCAACGTATCCTAAAAAAATACTATTTTTTTATCAGATGTCATTATTTTTGCAACTGATTTACCCATTATCCTGTATCTCATGTCTTCCTTACAACTGTGTGTCACCACTTACAATATCCCCTCAATTAATTACTTTTTTATTTTTAACATTTTTTGCCTTTTTATTTTTTACGTATTACTTTTACCGATTGAACTCCCCTCCCTCCCCCTCCGCCCAACTACCTCCCCAAACTCCTCTACACCTCCCTTTTATCCTTTCTCGCTCCTTCCCTTTACAATCCATCATGCAACTCGGAACCAGTGTTGCCAGATGTAGCGAATTTTCCCTACATGTAAGTACATTTATGCATTAAAATCATGTAGGGAATTTTCATCCAATAGTTCCCAATGCTTAGGTACTTCCGTAAAATTTTACAATCGCTGACACATGCATAGCGGGTAATGTTGACAACAGAACAGTTGTCAACATGTGGGAATGAAGCCGACCAATTGTGGCAAAGTTTGAAGCAGATATTGATATTTTAGACAGCATAGTTGTTTTCTGTTCACGGTAAACAATATTAATTTGGAAACTTAGTTTCAGACACCTTAAAATTGATGCGAAATGTGATGATTTCAGTGTATATCAGTGGAATTGAGAGTCGGTTTGGAAATAGTATTAGAAAATGTCAGAACAAGGAAAATACATTGTTTCCATGAACGAAAGAAATTTTATTACCTTCACTAGACTGTTATTTATTTACGTCACGACGATATGCTAGTTAGTACTTGTAAATGAGAAGATGCTGACACGAATACGCTAAAACATTTGCGACAGCCAACGTTATAATGAAGAAAGCGTTAGATATTCGTTGTCAACATAGCATTATTCTTTGAAAATCGAATCATGTAAAGTGACGGACTTCCTTTTTTGTGCTGACTGTGAACTAAATAATTACTGCTATTCCTACAATATGGTTGATAGTGTCTCGATGTATCCTTATGCAGTCAATAAATAAGTAATACTCTTGATACAGAGCACTTCGAATTCGCGGCATAATCCACACCTGACTCCAGCAATCAGTAACGCTCAAAAACTGGAAAAACATATCTAGCAAGTGAAGCATGATGTCAAATATTTATTTTAAAGTTTTTCAAAATTGTAACATGTCACATTCTGGTTTACTTCTGCTGGCTAGACTCCTGGATTCAGCCCCTCTCAGACCCAAATCCTGGCTACGACCCTGATGTAGGGGTATTAATGATGTGGTAGGGAGAAAGTTGGGAAAACATACGTACATTTTTGTGAGACTGTAGGTATTTTCTATCTCTGCCATCTGGCAACACTGCTCAGAACTCTCTATCCCCACCCTTACCCGGCATCCTTCCCCCTCCACTCCCCACCTCACTCACTGTCAAGATGCTTGTGGTGCTGGAGTGGCTGAACATGGTGGTTGTGTGTGTGTGTGTGTGTGTGTGTGTGTGTGTGTGTGTGTGTGTGTGTGTGTGTACTTGTCTGCATAATTATGTGACTGTGTGTGTTTCTTTTTCTGATGATGGCTGTGGCCAAAAATGTAAGTTGTATGAATGTGATTGTCTATTTATCGTGGTTGTCAGCAGCTCAGTGAGCCTCTTTGTGGTAAGTTGTAATTTATATACTCCATTATTGACATTCCAATCGGATTTCCCATTGTTAAAAAGTTGTTGAAATTATTATTATTATTATTATTATTATTATTATTTTCATTTGTATGTACTATCTGAGTTTCGAGACCTATGTCTCATAAGGTGCATCTGCAAATTAAAGCCGTGGTGGAGTAGCCGATCGGTCTAAGGCGCCTCGCTGCGGAGCGCGCAGTTGCTCGCCGTCAGAAGTTAGAGTTCTCCCTGCGGCATGGGTGTGTGTGTTTGTCCTTAGGCTAGTTTACCTTAGTTATTTTTGCAAATTAAAATCAGATACATTAGTGACATCTGCCATGCAATAAAAGGGTATTGTACACAATTACTAAAATGCTTCAGAAAAAAAGCAGTATACATACTTCTTGAGTCCATAAACTGTAGAGTGTCACAACAAATTAAAATAGTGGTTCCCTGGTACATGCAACAAGCCAGAGGCACTGTTGGCAACTTGTGTGCTACATACTCACTCACAAGGCAGGGTCTCCATGTAAAGCAATAATTCTCATAGTTAAAAAGCTTTTTTATTTACTTTCATTTGTACTTCTCCATTTTAATCGACATAACATTTATCTATACATTTTGTCACATTTTTATGTTTCCATACTATGAGCCATATAATAATCCAATTTATTTCTGTTCGTCTGAGAGATATGCTCTGATATGATTGTTCATTTACACATGTGTATTTCAGTGGTATCTGTTAGCATACCTCAACCCTCTGTCCCCCTTTTTATTCAAATATTCCATTTATTTACCTTTGTTATAAATTCAATGTAAGTTCTCCCGTTGGCTACCTAAGCCAAGTAAACGAATTTGTTCCACGGCGCATGCACCACTGAACCTGGTATCTACACTTTCTCCTTCCCATCAGCAGGCATGAATGCCTTCAAATGCATTGACATTTCTTATAATCATTTAACTGAAATTCCCTTGATTGTAGGGATGTTTCAGCTACTGTAATATGCAATTATAGTACCAGTTTTATTCTGATAACTGTATTTGACGATGTTTTAGACAGTAGGCGGAAGAAGGCGGGTTTACATCTGTTGAATACTTGGTCAAAGTTTATTGAAGCACCATTGTTGGAATCGGTTGGCTGATTATTAATTTGTTATCCTGTAACCATTGTTGAGGTGCAGACATATTTAAAATATTTCCTCATTGATTTAATTCCATGCTCTTTGGTAGCTGATGTAAATTCCTTTGCGTTTTGATTTATTATAGTTGTAGGACATATCGGTAAGATAATTAAAAAAAAAAAAAAAAAAAAAAAAAAAAAAAAAAAAGCGCGCGCGCACACACACACACACACACACACACACACACACACACACACACACACACACATATATATATATTTACACTTGTCTATTATTATTTTGCCTCTGCAGGATGATATAATTAATTTATTTATTAATTTATTTTTCCAGCGGACAAGTATTGCTCATTAGTAGAAGCTGAGGGAGGTTTAACTCTTCTTGAAGAAATAATTCATCATGAAAATCCGTATCCTCGCATCAAAGAACTTGCAACAATGGTGATAACACAGTGCAGGCAAAAAAAAGAACATGAGTTAATTGAAACGAATTGTGCTTGCGAAAATTAACTTGGCTACAAGAAAGGTTAACCGTAAAATTCAGTAAAGTACTGAAACTTGTTATAAATTTGTGAATATTTGTATAAATTGTAAAATACCTAAATAAATTGAACTACGTTTTTCATACATTTGTAACTTAACAACAACAAATTTCTTGTAAGCTCCCTGTTCTTCATTTTCCATGTTATGTGTGTTGCAGTTGATTATTTATTTTTGTAACATTGTATACTTGTGTACATGTAAATAACTGTATGTTTTTAGTGTAAAGTTGCTAGCCCACATGAAGTTGCACTACTGTTAGACTAAACAATTGCATGTACCGTCTTAATCTGGTCATCTTATGACACTTGCAGAATGAAACAGTACATTTTAAGCATGACACAGATATTGATCTTTATTAAATATTTCTAGATGTCAACCAGGTTCTGTTTTGTTCCACTTTTCTACAAAAACTTTGTTGGGGCTAACATGATGGCTTTTTGACGCTGTATATTTATGCAAATAAAATAAGTTGGTCAAGTGTGTAGCTGATACTGCAGAACAGTTCTTAAGGCTCTATTTAACATAAGTATTAACAAGAAAGAAAAAAAATGTAAGCAACAGTAGAGATAGAGAAATGTGTGTTAGTGACCAACAAAAAAAGAAAATTGTTTAATCAGTCTCCTGAAGTTGAAATATTTTTTTAATGCCATCATTAAATATTCACTCTTTAGAAATTCTTGGGGATGGAGATGAAATTTTTTTAAATATAAGATTTGGCAATTCAGCAGAAACTGAAATATCAAATATAGTACACTGGCTTATTTAGGAATTGCTAGTAAAGGATTGAAGGGTATGGTAATTTAAAAGTAATTAATTTCATTACTGGATCATAAAAGAAATATAAAACTGTTAATTTATACATTTGGTGAAAAATGGAGTGAAAGGAATGAAATGGGCAGATGGAATCAAATACTGAACACTGTGAAAGCAGCAAGAAATTGGGATGAAAACAATATTGACTAGACGTTGGTCCTCATCGTGTAATGTGAATGGGAATTTATTTCTATTGAGATTTAGAATATGGAGAGGCATATATGCAGCTTCAAGTCATAGTCCCTAATGCAGTTTTAACATTACCAGTTCTTTGAATTTAGATCCTTTTATTGCAATAATTCAAAAACCTCTCAGATTAAAGACATTTAAGGGATATTTCAAAAGATATGTTCTCAACAGTGTGTGAAGTCATCACTACTAGTATTTTGTTATGTCAAACTGTTGTATCAGAACTGTTTCTAGGTAAGATTTTGGTTTCTCTTGTGTAATTCTGTCTTATATTTTTGTATTATTTTAAAGACAAAAGGTCACATGTACAATACAGTGACTAGCAACTAATTTATTACGCACCCATTAGTTCATTTGTTTGGAATGTTCTTTAACTTGGTATCGGATTCACATTTTAAAGATGTATGTCTAAATTATTCTGTGATCAATAGTCTTCATCATATAGAAAGTTTACATAACCTGAGAAAATAAATTAGAGGAAAGAAGTTTCTCAGATATCACACATAGGTGGTGTGCGGCTCAGTACATAAAGCATTCACATAGATAATTCAGTCTTCAGGTTACTCTGTTTGTAACGTTAACCATTACTTGTTACCTCCCCCCTCCCCCCCATGTTACTAGGATTTACTTTCACAGGTGTCCTTTGTGTAGTCAGTTTTAATTTCAAAAGCTGTTTCTTTCCGAATTTTTGTTCATGTTAAATATAATATCAGCTGTTTTGAACTATTTTAAGTTACCATAACCCCTTCATGTAGCTGTAAGTAATTTGATAGTGGTAACTAGTGCTGCTCCCTCCCCTTGTTCCCTTGTTTATAAGCGGTAACCACCTTGCCAAAAAGTCATGCAGAATATTACACTTTTGTGTTTGGACTGGGTTGTAATATGGGGAAACTGTTAATTTTGTTATACTGTTTCTTTTCATTTTGTAGTAATGATCTGGATTGTTTTAATCTGTATGTAAATAATGACTTTTCTGGTATTGTTCTTTCTGGACTTTTGACTCTAGTCATTACAACTTTTTTTTTTACTGAGTAAATGCAAGAAATGGCATGTTATATTAATAGGCAAAGAATACTGACACTGTACATAAGTGTATGAGATACAGCTTGTTCTCCGAAGAATTTTTTTTTTTTTTTAAGTCATAATATTCAGAGTAATTATATGCTATGTGCTGTTAGTGTGACCCACTGTACATTATTTTTAGGGTATGTTTTTTAAAATAAAAACACACGTTATAATTTTGTTTTTTTCTTTGCTAAAGATACAATGTCCATTAGCAAATAATGATAATTTCGTACTTTAATGATATCCATGAAACTTTTTTTTTTATTACCAGAGAACAATATGCTCTTTGCCAAAGAGAGTCCTTTTATTTTATTTACAGCAATAACGTAAAAAACAGTTTTGCCTAAATTAAATCACTTCACATTCCACTTGCCTAACGGCAACACTGCTTACACACTTGTGCAAATCTTTGGGTGAACATCACTTTGGTGAATTGCATTTCTAACTTGTCATGTGCAGGATTTTGTGATGGCAATGACTGTGAAGAGTGTTTGTACTTGGAATTGGTGTATCTAAAATTTTCTAATGGAATTAGTAGAAAGAAGGTGAAGTCTTTTGCAAGAATGCAGTGTACTTGCGTAGAAAAGCAGAGGGGATCTAAAGAACATAATGTTCTTGAAACTTCCTGAGATATTAAAATGACGTACTAGATCCAGATTTCACAGACAAGGTTATGGATCTGAGTGCTGGTCCAAGGTACAGGAAGTTTCAAAACAGCACACACACCTCTCTATAATGTAAGAAAAATACTTAAAAATTCAATTTGAGAGACAGATGAGGCTCACCAGGACATTAAGTCCTCATTGTAAAAGGCATGAAAATAGACTGAACTGCTGCCTTTGGCACATTAATAATAAGAACTTACACATTATACTTCCTTGTTTGTTGGTCAATTTTAGTGAGAAAAGTGCTCTTCTTAATTAAGCATCACTGAAGCAAAACTTCTAAATAACTGAGAATGTAGTGCATATTGCCATAATGTAAGTGTATCCATTATTTGGTATATCTTATTTTCTAGATCATACACATTAAATAGGTGTATGTCTACATTTTAGATATACCTTGAATCATCCCAGGCAATACATAAAAAATTCACTTTTTTATGTAAGGAAACAAATTTTTATTGTTTTACTATTCTAAGATAATGTTGGCATAAAGAATTAGCAACTGTATCTCCTTATTTACTTATAGCTGGGTCAGTGTAAGTTGATTCCTGGCAGCTTACAAGGGTGTTGTAATCTTTCAATAACGAGGTGCAGATGGCTTCAGGTGAAAAATATAATGTAGCAATGATGTATGAACATTTGCAAGTCCATTGCATTTTGAACCACAGACCCCCACCTTTATCATGGTTTCAAACAATTCCAGTGTAATATACAAAAGTTTTATTCTGTTCTTACAGTGTACATTCTAATGGTGTATCCAAGGGACAGTTGCTTTCATACTTTAGTGTTTGTTACCATATCAGATGGTCTCAATTATTAAAACAATTTTACAGGGTGATCTTAGACCACTTAAAGCCAGTAGGATATCAAAGATGAAACAATACCTGTTATCACAAGACCTAACAACAGTTTCCACTCTTTTTTCACATAACCTAATTCTGTTACGATTAGTTACACAGGATATATTGATTTCAGTTTACTTCACATTGACATTTTCTTCTACAGTTTTTATTTCATTATCACAGCAAGCTTTCACTTCTCCAGTTTTCTTAATTAAATCTACTAAAGTACTACTTAATGCAGCAAACACCTGACATATGTTAAGATTGTTGTCATCTAGTTTCCAACCATCATTCCACTTACATCAGACTGAATGTACAAATATTGATCTAATTCAGATTTTTGATCCCTGTCTCCTATGGTATCATATTCTCCCCCAAGTTTGCCCACATTATTGAAGCAAACTTTCTTCTGTACATAATTAACATTCAATTCCTTTTGTCCATCGTCCACAACAGATTTAACTTTTTGCATTTATCACCCATGGTTGATGTTTAAGAATTTTACCTTAGAAATACAATGTCTTCTCAACGGCGATTAGTGATAAACAGCACTGTTCTCAGCACAATGTTCGAAACAGCTGCTACTGTGACCCTAGGTGTAGTGATGGAATGTCGCCCATCTGATGATAAGCTGCCTCGGAATGCAGATTGGCTAGTTTTCCATGATGCCATTGGTGCTGCTCCTTCCTCATTGGCTACCATTTGACAAAGATTTATATACTTTATCAGAAGCAACTCTTAAACCAATGTTTTGAAAATTATTTCAAAATAACACCCTTCTTACTCGCATATCACTAACGATAGTTCTACTATTCACTGTGCCCAGTAAGTATATTTTTATCATCACATTTATGACTACGTACACGTCATCGTTAATGATGCACTGTTTGTAAAACACTGGTCAATCTAAGTTCCAGGATCATGCAGTCATTAATGATGAGTCCTCACAACGGCGCACCATATGTGATGATGCTGGTTTGTAGTTTGTTGCCTCTTGAAGTTCTCTCATGGGGCAAAACTGGTATACTACAAATAAAATAATGGAAATACCTTGAAATATTCAACAATATTTTGGAAAGGATAGTTTGCTACTCACCACAGACACACCCGGTGAGCCGTAGAAAAGCACACTTAACAGAAAACAAAAATATAGCTTTTGGCTGTTAAGCCTTCATCTGCCAGAGAAACACACACAAACCCTACCGCTGTCTCCGGCTGTTGTGGCTAGACTTGTCATCAACATGAATAGTAGTTCATTGACCCTTTAATGAATCACCAGCATCCAATTATCCACTTTTATGGCCAGTGTACAAGCCTCATCAATAACAGTCACAACAACACAGTACACGCATTCCACACGTCAATAATACACTTTTAGTAAGAATCAGTTCATATTCACTGTAGAACACTTTCTGCCCAAATAACACAAACGAACTTTTCACATAACTTTTCAACGTAGTTCAGAGTGACATAAAGTGTGCTTCCTATCAAAGACGAAGCAATAGTTATTTATCTGGCACGAAAGCACCCTATTTATATTACTTGAACAATTACTCTGAAAATTATGTATTGTTAATTAAGTACACTAAATTAATTACAATGGAAAAGTAAAGAATTAGCTGCAACTGGCTATAGTAAAAGGTAACATAAATAATACTGAGTAGATTGATATATAAATCTCTGTTATGTTAAATAGTTCTTCATTTTGAATTATAGTTTAAGAGAGTTGTCAACAATACTTTTGGAATAAATGGTAATTATTCGGAAACTAATGAAGGAATAATATTCCTAACATTAATTGTGAAACATAATACTACCTCCTTTAATATTACACAGATATAATTTAATTAGTCTCATTAGAAATACTAAATAACATAATATTGAACTATAACAATACGCCTCTGGTATGAACTTGTGGCATCCCGTGAGTCGATATCCCACATGGGAGCCAAAAGTAACCTCTTTGGTCGAGGTACATGATTGCTGCCTCAGCGGCAAGACTAAACAATACTTCTCTGTACTTTTAACTGTCAACATCTCTCCCTGTTGAAGTAAGCAGTAAATTTATTATCTTGCTGCATATGGTGTATTATTATACTTTAGTGTTGGTAGAAAACACAGTAGGGACCCCAACATCGTTGATCAACCACATCGCACGTAAAAAACTTTGTTTTTCCTGTGGAATTGCATCTAACAATACTGTTACGGCCTAACAATGGCTTTCAACACTTTGCACCGAATCCCGATGATCCTTCGCAGTTTTCGGCACAGGTTCAAACCACTCATTATATTTGAGGATTATTTAGTGAACAATCCCGAGTGTTCACCTCTTTCAACCACGTCACACAGTGTTTTCTAACAACTAGCATTGTCTTAGGCGCCATGTGCTCCCACCGCCACATTACCTCATTCCGATAAGAAACCAGCGAGTACCCACATGAGTGTTTCCCACTGTGTTTTAATGCAAGTACATTCATTCCTACAAATGTGATGCCACATCAGTGTGCTTGTGCTTGCACAAGTAGTTCAGTGTGCACATTTACCCAGTGTCTCAATGCTGCCTGCTGTGCCTTCACAGTTGTTCATGCACCCATTTTACTATCCACACACAACATTTGGTGTTTTTGTCGCAGCACCATTTGCTGCTGCACCCACTACGCACTTACCCGTGTGCGTTCCGCAGTTTGGTTTGATGCGTGCTTCCCCATACAACCCACACTCTTCACCTGGCATCTCTGTCTGCCACAGAGCGCGACACCATGTGCACACAGACATATTGCCCACACTCGACACTTGGCATCAATGCTACAATGTCTCCTGCCGCTAATGCCTCGTCGCACACTGCTGCGTTCGCACTACTGTACAAACTGCTAACAATACCTGGTGTTCGTAATCAGCGTCCCTTTGCAATATCTCAGTTGGACACAACTCCTCACCACTCACACTTCCCAAAGCTGCTATCACTGTACAAACCCAATTGTACAACGTGGTTCGCGTTGGCGAAATCTATCTTCGAGTTGCACAACATCAAGAGCGAGGATGCTTGATTCTGGAGTTTAGTCATACATCTCCACAACCAGATGGACTTCGCTAACGATATCATCCTGTCACCCCCATCCATACTGAAGTTCCACAATGCTAAGGAGATTCTTCTACAATGCTTGTCATGCTTGCCAGACGAGGCATTGATTCACATTATTGAGGAGGTAAGCATCAGCAAATCCACCCCTGGCCACCTGTGGCACCATCTGTGGTCTAAAGTGGATCACTCCATCCTGCCGGACCCAGTGCTGTGGGTTATCTGTACACTCAAATTGCCAGCCAAGCTACAAATCCAGCTCTTAGCACTGTCAACATAGCCACTCAACACTCACATGACATACCCTACAGGGTGTACATATTGATGCGCCATTGTAAGTTGATTTCTGCATCACCAGTGAGCAGAGTTCAACAACTGGACACGCCTCTTCAGCCCCACTTTCACCCCTTCACAGCCTGGCACACCACAACTACTTCCAGCACCAGCACAATGGGTACGTACCCCCACCCCACCTATCCGCTGTGGTGGTTCCATGTAACACACAGCGACAAAACACGCAATTGCAGGCCACCATGCACAGCGATGTCAAACTGTCGGTGCTGGCATTAAATGCCGCCTAACTCTCCCTCTCCCACACAACCTATAACAGGCGCCATTCGATTGCTCTGCCTTCGTCCTTTCCTGACACTACCTCTGGCCGACTGAACATTACCGACGTGTCCTCACAAACCCATTTTGTGGTGTCAACCTCGTGCCGCCAAACATTGAACCTGTCACAGGACCATTGTGAACTGTCATCAGCTCACCCATCTGAGTTTACGGTACTACTGAACTCCACCTACAGTTCGCACAAGATGCTCTATTCCCTTGTGCTTTCTGTGTCAGAATTGACTTCCTGAACTATTACGAATTTCAATTGGAGCTTCAGACGGCATCCATTTAGCACACCCATTCTCAATGATGTTTCTGTGGACAGTTTGTGCCTCCAAAGTCACAGTATAGTGTACAAGATTATCTTTTATCAACTGTTACTGAGTGCACTCGGATCTCCACAAAACTGGCTACTGATATTATGCACATCACTCAGGTCCACGCATTTTACGACATGACAATGACATCACACGTGCTGTCTTGATGTCATCTCCAGTGCACTGGTGAGCTATCGTGCGATGGCATCCACACCTGCAGCAGGCTCAGAGTGTACTTCCACACCGCGCTCCTCGGGACACACTCCCCACCTTGGACCACATTTCACTCATATTGAAACTTCCACTACCAGAGACCTATATAGAGCTGCGCCCCTTCCTGGCAATGATTAATTTTTTCACATGCCACATTCGTCATGAGGCTTTACTACAAGCACTGTTAACCACAGCACTAGTAGGCAACAACGCATCAGACTAGCGAAATGTCCCCTGGACGGACAATATGACTGCCATTTTTTACCACTTAAAGACAGCAATCTTGTGCGCAGTCACGTTGGCACATCCCATTCTGGATGCTAAATTTTCTAATTCCACAGATACTAGTGAGTCTTTAGTGGGCACCATGCTACAACAACACGTTGGCGACCACTCCAAGCCTTTATGTTTCTTCTCAAAAAAATTAATGCTCTCTCAACATAATTGGTCCGCATTTGACAGGGAACTCTACACTATTTATGCTGCCATCAAATATTTTAGAGAGGACATTGAGGGCCGCCACCCCTGACTGTCTACACTGATCACCGTCCGCTTGCCAATGCGATACATAATCCATCGAGTGATCCCCCTCATCGAGACTGGCGGCATTTAGATTTCATTTAACAATTTCAAACCAATGTAAGATACATCTGCGCTGCAAACAATGTTGTGGCAGATTATATGACACGTATTAGTGCTATCTCAGCACCTGTGGACTTCTATAGACTTGTGTGCCTTCAGCAGATGGACGCTGAGATATAATAGTTACTCCACACTTTGGATACGTCCCTGCGCGTTGAACTGCACTCGTTACCTGGCTCGGGAACCCCAGTCTTTTGTGATATTTCCACCGGCATGGCATGGTGTCCCATGAATCAATATCACACACAGGAGCCAAAAGTAACCTCTTTGGTTGAGGTGCACGATTGCTTCAGCAGCAAGACTAAACATCAGTTCTCTGTACTTGTAACTGTCAACATCTCTCCCTGTTGAAGTGAGCAATAAAGTGATTATCTACCTGCATATTTTGTATTATTATATGTTGGTGTTAGTAGAAACCACAAACTAATTAATATTTGCTAATTAAACAAACCTCTACAACTCCAAATAATAGAAAATAATTTCAGCTAATTATGTTAGAAAAAAGAATAATAAAAGTTTTGGAAACGAAAATGATTATAGACTAATTAGATTTGTATCTATTATTACGCAACTCTGGTATCGGGAGGTACAGTAATGCAAGCAGATGGGAATAAATCCCAAAATGCTTCGTTACAACATACATTGAGCCATGACAGACACATAGAAAAGTCATTCATACAGACATATCTTTCAGCCACTAACCATCATCAGAAAAGATGACATCCTTATGGAAAATCACTGAGACAAATGGAACGTGACCAGATGGGACTTTATCCTCGAAAAATATTGCCAGTGACAAGACATCTCTATCAGTGTGACACATCTTCAGTACATGATGATTTTGATGGATCAGTGACTGCTGGTTTCACACAGTTTGTCCAGACATGTGGACGATATCATCAGATCTCACTATTACTTTGTGTGGTTCTGAGTATGGTGGTTAAAGTGGCACATAAACCATGTTGACAGTCCTACAAAGTAACAGGCACAAAAATGTGAGCAGGAGTGTGACTTACTGTGGGAGTTATTTTTACCTTGGCAAGGTGTGAGCATACTCAATTTATAAAGTTGGGCAAGGGAGGAACAGCCTCTGCCAGTTCAGTGAGTACTCAGGGAGAAATAGGTTTTTGCCATAAACGAACTTGGATACCATGCCTTGGATGTCATCTTCAAGCATCAATTGAAGACCAGTCGGCACGCAGGGTAGTGCTTGCGACCACAGGGTATTGTGAACAGCGGAATGCAGCTTTTAATGTTTTTTGCCATCTCTCAACTATGCTATTCATTTGTGTATGGTATGTGGTGTTTAACAATGGCACATGTCTGGCAAAATTTAGATAAGAGAGGTAATTTGAATTATCTTCCTAGATCTGTTCTGATGGGCACTTAAAATGTGCAATCCATGTAGAAACTATCTTGGGATGGGGGTGAGGAGGCAGCATAGTATGAAGAGGGGAGGGGAATGATACAAGAGGGAGTGGGGGAATATTTCATTGTGTCTGATGGACAAGGTGCAAGGGAAGGGGAGAGATTGGAGTTTGTGGTGGAATGGAAAACATACCTTAGGCTTACATCTGGGCAGGAAAGGTGGGGAGAGGGTGGTGGGGGCATAAAATAGTGAAGGTTTAGGCCTGGGGGTTCACTGGAGCATAGGATATTGTAGGGAGAGTTCCCAGCTGCAAAAATTCAGAAAAACTGAATGCACATATATACAATTTTGAATCAGTCTTCTTTTCCCTCTCTTTTTTTTATTATTACACTATATCATCCTTTATTCGACATGAAACAATGAAAGATTAAATATTTTCTTATTAGATTCTTTCCTTCTTCCAGATACCAGTGGTCACTACACATTTTCTCAAACACAGAACAACCTCAACACCCTCCAACTACTTTCTGAAAAAAGAAACTTATTCTCAGTCTAGAAGAATGTGTAGTTGAAAAGTGTTCAGGAGGATTGTTTGGAATTTGCCTTAGTGTCTCTCACTTTGGAAGTACAAAGTCTGCTTTCACTTAGACAGTAATGTATATACCCAAACTTGTGTGCAAGTATTTTAAAAACTTCATGAAATTCTAGTCAGTTTAAAAACTGTTTCAGGATGTTTTAATCACAGGCACTGCACAAGTGCAAACTAAAGATGTGTTCTACCACATTGTCTTGTACTACTGGCTTCATAGTACTTATGTAATAAGAATATATTCTCTAATAACAATATTTTACTCAGCTAACTGGTTGCCATATTGATAACTTTTGTTCCAAATAAGAAACAACTGGGGTGTTGGGTTACTTTACTCTCTCTCTCTCTCTCTCTCTCTCTCTCTCTCTCTCTCTCTCTCTCTCTCTCTCTCTCCCTCTTTTGACTGATATTGTGGATTGACTTCAGAGACCACATGTAACTAATGTATATTTGTGATTCATGTTTCAATAGCTCATATCCTCCGCCTCTAAACAAATATCTTGTAATTCTGATAGGCATATAATTTTCATTTTGGTGCCCCTCACACTCATTAAATCTATACATCCACACTTTCATATACACATACTCTCAGACTGAATTATAGGAAAGAAAAGTCAGAGTTGCAGAGGCCATAATTCTTCATTTTAAATACCATCTCACATATATCTGACATAGACGCAAATAGGCGACATGTATCATAGCACAATAAATCTAACAATTCATGCTTGTTAAGTATTATGCAACTCCTCGTCTCGCCCAATGCTCACAATATGTCAATCGAACGTATGAGGTGCTCCAATTTAATCTATGCCTAATATTACATCCCTTTACATCTATACATTTACCACTATGCGGGCTATCCATAAATCTTTTACTTTCAATCCTCATACCCTTAGATTATCTCTTGTCCTTATTTATCTCTATTGCTACCATGCTGTTTGCTGAGTACTACTGATAAGTTATTTTAAGAATTTGTTATACTATTACTACATTCTTTGGAGATATTGGTTGTGAGTTAATAGATATATGTGTGTATTAGATTATTTGTTTGTTAAGTTATCGTATTTATTTTAATTTTGTTTGAAGTTTCTTGGTATATGTTGTACATATTTAGTTTCACCTTTAAGTAGTTAAGTTACTTAGGTTTATTCTTAAGTAGTCAAGTCCATTAGATTAGGTTGTATTTAAAAAGTTAACTTTGACTGGCTGTAAGATACCATTCTAATTACCGGTATTAAGTTTACTGTTCCCATTTGTATATAGTTTTAGTCAATAGTCCCTGTTTAGATTTAGTTAGGTTTAAGTTGTATATAAGCTTAAGTTTTTGCAGCAGGCCTATTAGGTTTATTGTTCCCATTTGTATATAGTTTTAGTCAATAGTGCACATTTAGCTTTAGTTATGTTTCAGTTGTGTATTAGGTTAATTTGCCTAAATAATGTTAGATCGGTCATGCCCCCCATCTGATTAATTTCTTTGCGGGTTAACAGCTTTAATCAAAAGCCGTCAGTGGTTCACTGTCATTTGTTCGCTATCGTCACTCAATGTTTATAAACAGTACCGCTAATTAAAATTTAACACCTCAGTGGAACTGTCATTTTACATACTTCGGAAAGTGTGCACCTCTCTCACACTGACATGCAAGTTATTTGTGTCCAATTTGGTAGATTTGTCTTGTCCATATGTTGTTGTATGTAAGGCTTAAGGTCTTTGTGTGTATGTAAACCTTTTATTTTCCCAGAACCTGGATAACCCAATGAATAGCTTCCAGGATGCGGTATTATGATGATAAGGAATGGTCCCATGTATGCTAATTGCCATTCAACATTCAATTTCTGTAATTTGTCTGTTCTCAGGTGCCCTTATAGTAACACCAAATTTACAATCTCAAACTTTTTTCTTTTTCCTAATTTGCTGTTATACTTCCGCTTTCACTTTTCTGCCTCCTCTGTTAGTACTTTGAATGCTTGTCTAACTCTGTCTTCCATTCGGACAATAGGTGTGGTTATCCTAGGCAAAGGCTTTATCCACTCGTCATCTTCTACTTCAGAATAAATCATCTCAGAAGGTATCAGACCAGTAGATGGATGTGGAAGATTATTAACAATCTGCATGAATAGTGCTATTAATTCCACCCATTTAATTTGTTTAGAGGGTGCATAGGTTCGCATAAACCTATTGAACTCTTTAAATATTCTTTCCACTGGACTAGCTTCTGGATGGTACAGTGAAACTAAAATATGTTTAATGCCATGTTCCTTAAGGAAGTCTTTCCATTTTTCACTATTAAAATTTGTTGCATTGTCCCTTATTACAGCTTTGGGTTTGCGCACATTAACAAAATAATCTTCTGTGAGCATTTTGATAATAGTACCAGACATAATAGTCTTCATGGCGTTCATACACACATATTTGCTGGACACATCATATGCAACCACTAAATACTTAGCACCACCTTGCGCTCGAGGCATTCGTCCAGCTGTATTTATTGATACTAGAGCGAGAGGTTTCTTTGGAACAATTGGATTTAAGTTGGTTAATTTAGAAATATTTAAATATTTGACCCTTTGACAATTGTGCATGCTCTAATTATTTTATAAGCTTGGCAAAAGAGATTGGGTACATAACAATATGATCCAATCTTTTCTGCACATTTAGTGACACCATAGTGTCCCCAGGCATTGTGTGTGTACCTAATAAGGTTTACAACACAAGCACTCGGTATACATACAAAGGTATGAACCAAGATCGTTCTGATGAAAGAGAACACCCTCATGCAGTTTGTAATGATTCTTCAATCATGTGTTATTATCTTCTATTATCTCTTGCCTAATCTTTTTCCACCTCTCATCTACCTCCTGGAGTGCATTCATCTCTCGACACATTTTCAGATAGTAAGGGCGGAACGTGTCGTCATACATCAAAAGGATCCAAAAGTCGGATACTTGTTCAGAAAGTTCCTGATATTCTTGCAGTTCAACAGGCAGATGAGAGAGACAATCAACAATGACATTATGTTCTCCCTTGATATAAATTATTTCATAGCTAAATTCTTGCATAACGTGACCATCTTACCAGCCTTTTATGTAATAGTTTGCATGGCTGCAAAAAGGTAAGTGCCTGGTGGTCACAATTTATGCGAGTATGCTTTCCCCCAAAGGTAATACTGGAATTTATGAAATGCCCAGATGACAGCCAATGCCTCTAATTTTGTTACTGAAAAGGCTCTTTCACTCTTGTTAGAGTTCTGCTAGCAAAGCTAACCACACATGGTCTTACTTCTCCATCAATATATCGCCATTGGAAAAGACAACAACTTACTTCATGGACCAATGCGTCTGTTGTTATGCAAAAGTCCTTAGATATGTTGGGGTTTTTGTGTCCCAGTCTCGTCGCCGCTTTTGTGTCTCGCTTCCGTCGTAGGTGTCGGTGGCTGAGTGGAATGAGACCGACACAAGAATAAAGATAGCACGCTGTTGCAGGTACGGAGGGGAGCAGCCAGAAACTAGAAACACTAGAGTAAATTAGAATGAGATATATATTGCACAGAATTTATACAATACTTAACTTTTACATTGTACTGCAGAAGGCTGATACATAGTTGAGCTAGAGTCCTGCCTAGTGCCTAACTGATAGCCAAGTCTTCACTGGTGCCTATCGGATTCCGAAGGTCCTAACTGGTTGCTATCTCAGTCCCAAGTGAACGATGTCTTTCCGTGGTGGCCAAGAGCGGGGTTGCAGCAGAGGGCGCTCCTGGCTGTCGTCGTGAGAACACCGCACCGTGCGTGCATGGCGGCGCGCGGCGAAAGTAGGTGGCGCGCACTTTGTACTTGTGCGACACCACAGGGGTGATGTAATAAATTTTCATTCACTACAGCATTTTCTATAGCTTGAAAGTCGTGCTCGCATTCTTGCATCCACCTCCACACCAGACCTATCCGCAACAAATTCAATAAGTTGTCACTGTTCAAGAGTTGGTCTAGAAAAAACTTGCAGAAAAATGAAGTAAACCCGAGGAAAGTTTTAATTGTATTTTGTTCTGTGGTGCAGGAGCATGTTTAATAGTCCTAATCTTCTCAGGATCTGGAACGATTCCTTTTGGTGAAATTATGTTTATGAGAAATTTAATCTTTTGTTGTACAAACAAGGATTTATTTAAATTTACTTTTACTCCAACTTTTCCGAATTGTTCGAGAACCTGGGTTATTAGCACTAACTGTTCTTGCCAAGTCAACGTCACAATCAATAAATCGTTGACATACAAAGTGACTTTACTGCATAGCTCTGGGCCAAACACCTTATCCAAAGCTGTGATCAATACTCCTGCAGAAATATTTAAACCAAATGGTAAGACACAAAATTGGTAACTTTGCCCTAAACAAACAAATACTGTATACTTGCGACTTTCTTTGTGTAACTTTATTTGCCAATATGAAGATCTCAAATCAAGGGTGGTAAAACATTTAACGTCATAAAATTTGAAAAATTGTTCATCTAGACTATAATTTTGTTAATGCTTCTGGCATCTAATACCAATCTGACACTGCCATCAGGCTTGTTTATAGGCAAAATGTGGCTGCAGTAAGACGAATTAGATGGTTCTATTACATCCCAACTAATCATGCGGTTGATTTCTGAATTTACTACCTCTCGTTTTGACCAAGGTATGGGGTAAGAATAATTACAATATGTCTCATGTGGTATGGTTTCCATACAATAAAAGTACCCTTTCATTACACCACGTCTTTCATCAAAAACTTCCTTGAATTTATTTATTTATTTATTCCAATAACTGCTGCAACTCCTGTCACTGTTCCTGAGTAAGATACTGTGTATCCCTACCTTTGTCATGAGGCAAGAAACATTCTCCACCGACTTCATCATTTGTTTGAGCTTCTACAAACAGGATTTCTGGGTAAATGATCTGAAAATTCACTGTACTAGATAATTGTGCCACACACTCTTTAGTCCTGATTAATTTGAGAGAAATAGTTTCTTGACCCACATCAAAATAGCACTTTCCTTATCCAATGTCTGTCGTTGCTTTTGATTGACAAAAATAGGCCATACCTAGTAATTCAATAATGCTATTACCCCTTTGTTCAACCTTTAAAGAACCTACGTCCCTCATGAACTATTCTACTTTGTCTACCTAAGGGTTGTATTTTTCCCTTTGTTCACCTACCCTTTGTTCAATCAAACTTATTGAACGCTCTACTGATTGCTTAGCAGTTTTTAGATTTACACAGACCCTAGCAATTCTTTCTACCTGCGAACGTAGGTGACTTTGTCTTAAATTCAACCCTTCAAATTTCATGTTAATTTTGTATCTTTCACATTTTAGGTCAGCCTGCACTTGAGCCACTTGTGTCTGTAAATTAATAATAGAATCATTTGTCGCCATTTGCTGCCACATGACGTGCATTTCTGTTCATGTTTGTTCAGATTGTTTTAGTATTAAAACTTATAGCATTGCAATATTTGGTGTCCCATTATTTCAATTTCACGTCCATGCTTCTACACTCATTCCAGTTGGCATACTGCTTTGAGCATTGTGCATGACTTGTGCCTTTGTCGACACGGGACTTAGCCATTCATTTAATATGATTACATTAACATCTTGTGATGTTTCATTATCTGCTTTACACAGATGTTTTGACATTCTTGAAGATTCATATGTCAAAGAAATTGGTGAATCCTGAATCGGATGTAATAAGGGGTTATTATTTGATATTAGTGGAAAGTTATTTTCAGCACTTGATTTGTAAATTAAATTGATTCTCAGATTCAGACTTTTCAATTGGTAAATGATTGTTAAAACTAACTTTGTCATTGGATATAGATGATTTATCTGATCGATTTCCTATCATCTGCCACCACACCTGAAACTTCAGTTATGGCCTTGACAACAATGGCTATTTCTTTTGAACTCCCCATTATTCAAATTTACTTCAACAATCCAGACTTGTGCCCAAAATAAAATTAAATGCCCTGTAGTATTGAAATTTTGCCTTCTAAACAATTTTCATTCTGTTAAGTAAAGTTTCTTGATCAAACTTAACTATGTTTTAGCACGTAATGGCAGCATGAAATAAAAAATTTCAGTCTACACCATTGAAACATGAAATTTTGAAAGTGTTAAACTACATTACAGAAGAAGAGTACTGTAAGAAATTTGTACAAACATTGGAGGATGATGAAAGCAGTCCCACAGCCGAGAAAGTAATAAGCAATTTGTACATTACCTCACAACGTCTTCTTATGGCTCCGATATTTCCGCCTTTCATACCTGGTTCGTCCTTTTCCAAAATTACTCCCACATTATTCCATGTAGTTTTCCGATATTTAGTTTATATGATTTCATACATGTAAGGAAAGTGAAGTTAATTAATACATTATACAATAATTGGCCACCCCATTGGATGTCATTTTTATACTACGTATTACAAATGAAATATTGTTTTAGTTGATATTAAATTATTATTACAAATATATCAATGTAACTGTTTATAAGATTCTATTATTTTACTGTAAGTTCAAAGTCTGGCTAAATTTTCTTTGTTGCCGACTTTTTTTGATGTTGTATATTGATGAAATCTCAGGGTTTCAGGTCCTATTTAAGGCCGTGCACTGGTTCCACTACTCTACTAAATAAACTCATACACTATTTTTATAAACACTTCTCTATTAAAACTTTGTGGTATACAATTTCACACATATATGAAATATCACGTCTGTCCTTCTTGACATCAGATGTGAGATTCTGCATCGAGTATCATTTGTCACAAAAAGAATGAAGAATCAATTAGTTATTTTATTAAATTAATTCTTCTCAGAGATGAAAAATTATTTTTCAAAAGAGATAGATTGGCTGGCCAGTACTTACCTTTGTGCTGTACTGCCGATAGTGACTCAAATGAAGAAAAAAGAAAAAGGACAAGTTTGGTGTGGGAGGAGGGGAGGAAGGGAAGCAGTGTGAGGTGCAGACGCAGTATTAATACAAAAACATTTTTACTGCTGCTCGATTTTTCCCTGACATTTCAATCACCAACCTTCTCCTTCAAATGCAAAAAGGTTTTTTCACACTGCCATTCAAAGTATTGTATTACGACTGTAGGGATAACACAATAGTAATTAGAACTCACATATATGCTTTTTGGCACTTGTTTGTTTTGAGTTTTGTATAAGCATGGAACAATCGAGAAACTGAAGTGGCTATAAATCCCTTACGAAACACTTAACTGTGAATAATAGTACAATCATGTAAATGAAGAACATCAGCATAAGTTAATTTCCGTCATGCAGCACTTATTGTTTTAGAGACAATTTATAATTGCTCAATGATATACGATGTATATACAATTTGTGATGCTGCCACAAAAGCTGTTTAGTTTTACAACTCGCTTAGTTGTCTAGGTTCAATGCACAATTTCTTAACTCTAGATCGCAGAGTGCTTACAGGAAAGAATAGTTACCTGTATTGTATCATTTTTAGCTAGGTCAAATATTATGTGGTAGCTACATTTACCATCATTATATTCTTTAACTTCTTTAAATATTTGAATGAAATGTCAAAGGATTAAGTGACTGCTCAGGTCATAGAGAAAGAGCTCTAGTTGAGTTAGATTAAACTACAGATCTGGGCAGGTTAGATGTGATTTTTGATTCTTCAAGGGGTGAACCTGGATTTGCAGCCTGGAGCTGTATTCACCATGGCTCGCAAACTACGGGGCAGCCGGGCTGGATGGATGAGGGTTGGTTGGCAAGAAAGTGCTTGGCACCGATGCTAGGCACGGTCGACGGCGGTGCCGTAAGGGGGCCAGCAGGCCGCACGCGCGGCTTTGCCTCTGACACTCATGTTGATGTAAATGTGTTTACTTCCACTCCTGGCATATCAGAGTGACAAGTGGAAGTAGGCATCAGGGGATCTGTGGCAATGGCTCACTGGGAGAGGTCAACTTGAGACAGTCACTCTTACTGAAGATGGAGGATGCTCCATCAGAGAGGCTGGCAGAAGGTCTGACGTGTCATATACCACTGCAGTGAGATGATGGAGGAACTACTTTGAGAGAGGCACCATCGAGAGAGCTTCTGGCTCAGGCAGGAAGAGAGTAAGCTTGCAGCAGGAGGATCGTGAGCTAATGTCTACAACGAGACAAAATCCGGTCTGGAACGCGAAACAGTTGCGGCGGGTGACCAACTTCCCCAGCTCCAGTGACACGATTTGCAAAGGCTGAGGAATGTTGGACTACATGCACGATGGTCTGCTGTGAATCAAGAACTCGATGAAGAAATTATTACATATTGGTTTGCATTTACAGAGCTCCATCTCTGGGCATTGTGGAAAAACTTTATTTTCACTGACGAAAAAGTGTTTTCCACCCTTCACAACAGCCCAAGGATCATTTACAGGCCTTGAGGTACTTGCCATTGATGAAAATATGTGACAGCGACGAGAAGAAGTGGGAGCATATTTATTTTCTGCTGGGGCTGGATATCTGCACAATAAATAGGAATCCTTCATAGGATGGCATCCTCAACTGTGTGCAGTATGCCCACATACTGGAAAACGCAATGCTTCCATCAGTGTGAATGCTTTATGGAGAAGAGGACTTCATACTGCAAGAGGACCATTCTCCTGTTCACAAGTCTGCTTTGATCCAGCAGTGGATCTCCACGATTGGCGTCAATGTCATGGACTGGCCGCCATGGGTGGCTGACATGAAGCCCGTGGAAAATATGTGGGCTGAGGTTGCCATGACATTAGCAGAGAACTGGCCACAAAACCAGCCAACTACACCAGATGCTCTTTGGGAGGAAGTTGCTTTTTCAGCCTGTTATGTCTGACATCTTATAGAGTCTATGCCAAGATGCATGATAGAAATAAAAAATGATGATGTAGTCGGGATAAAATATTAGAGCCCCTATACCATTTTGTTATGTCTTATTTTACTTTTTTCCTCAGTGAAAGCCAGTGGAAGATCACTTGGCAACAGAAATAAAATATGAGTAAGTTTTCCTTTTTAATTGCCTTTTTAATTAGAGTGTTCTTTTTTAATATACAGTTTGATTATTATTCTGCATTTATTTTATTTATACCTCTCACCATAAATGCAGAGTAATCGGTTTACGTAAGCACTGCCAAAGCATGTTTTGTTATTTCAAATGCGTCTCTTTCTTCTCCTCCATCCATTAATACATACTCCGATCTTTGCAAAGTATTCAAATGCAAACGATTAGGGCTTGCATTTATTTGTTATTAATTTCTCCTCCATTCTCTCCCTCTCTCACTCTCTCTTTCGTCACCTCCCTTACATTATAACCTCTGTTGTGCTTCTTGTCTATTTCCTCAAAATGTTGCCAAAAAAAAAAAAAAATAAATAAATAAATAAATAAAAAATAAAATAATAATAAAAATAAATAGTGGCTTCCATTAAAACAATACTGTTTCTTTTAATGTTAGCTTTGTTTACTGCCCATCGGTCCTCTCTATGAAGCAGTGTTCTTTTATATCATTGATAATCCATCTTTCTTTCTGTAAAACATCTGTTCCTTTTCTCTCAGCACTAAAACAAACTGTGACATATGTCTAAGTAAGGAGTACTTTGGAAGCATTTCGCATTTTTATTTTCTAGTTCTGCACTGCTATTCATTCTTAGATCCCACCCTCCCTCCTACTACCCCTCTGAATCTAAGTGCTACATTTCATAGTTTTCTGCTTGGCATTTTTTTCCCCCATCCTTTTCAGTTGGATATTATGCTTCACATGTAATCGAATTTTCGGTGCAGCATTGTACCAGAATTCTCTGTGCTGTTTTTTAATCTCAATATGACTATTGAAGGCAACCACACTGCAAATAATAATTGTTTGACTCTCTTGCCAATTATTGGATACCTTGTCATTGACCATACTAGTAAATCACAGAAACTTCCTTAATTGAAGTCTGTTTGTCTTCCTGAACATGTTGAATAATAGAACTCAAAACGAAGTTACTTTCCCCATTTCAGAATCCTGTTTCTAATGCATAATCGACAATCCTCATAATTTTAAAAATGCATAATATTCAAGTTATCATTGCAACAGCTATCCCATAGTTAAATAAGCTTATAGCAAAATGCCATACAAAGTGGTAATGTAGTATGAGAAAAAATAGTACATCATGCAAAATCTGTGATAAGGAGCCTCAGACCACCTGGCCATCCCATGCAGCCAAGAATGTCTTACCAGACAGACACCTTTGAGCTCTTTGACTGGTGGTACCATCTAATGAGTGCTCCATTATGACAAAACATTATGCTAATGCATCTGTAATTTGTGGTAGACCAGGGTGAGGTTAACTTGTAATGGCTAAGTTATGGGTCCAATTCATGCTGAGGATAACAGTTTTTAACAGCTACAAATATACCATCGTCACCTCCAGTAAAGCCAAGTAAAGAACACAGGACTCTACTTTATTTCAAATCAACGTTGCACATGTCCATGTGCTACTACATTAAACAGAGTTGTCTTTGTTTCCTCAAAATACCAAACCCCTCCATGTCTCTACAAACAGTATGATCCTAACTACTAGTGAATGACAATGTAATAATTGACACATCATGATGTTAGGTCAAGAGTGACAGTATGTGCAAGGTTGGAGTCCCCAGAAGAAGCAATAAATATATCAGCAGTATTCTTTCCTATTATACAATAGCAAATGGTGCTGAGTTCGAGTCCCTGCCAGGAAAAAAAAAAATCAATTGTCTCATTGTTTCAGGTTCCAGTATAATGCTATTTGAGAACATATTTAATATATGACATCTGATTGTGCTCTGTTAACAATTCATCAATGTACTGCATTCTATTCCACAACTTTATGATGTATGACATCTGTCAGTTGCACTATATAACATATCTTCAGCAGTTACCTCTCAGTAACAATATGAGCAATGCAATTCCTGGTGCAGCGGTAAGATTATCATTTATTTCTAAATTCTGACATCAAAAAATGTTCAAATGTTTGTTAAGCTTATGGGACTTAACTGCAGGGTCATCAGTCCCTAAACTTAGAAACTACTTATGAACTAACTTATACTAAGGACAACGCAAACATCCATGCCCAAGAGAGAATTCGAACCCCCGATGGGGAATGGCCTCATCCATCAGAGCATAGCACCTCATTGCACTTGGGCACTCCACCATGGCTGGTTCTGATATCAGTCTTGGAAACCGATACAAATGAAAACATCAGTTTTTTATGTCTATTCATGCCTAATCACATCTCAATCAGGCACACAACTTTTGTTTGGTTAACAGTGGGTCAGATTCAGATCACGAACAAAAACATATCATCTCATTAAATAAGTGTAATAACGTATCTGACTTTTCACTTATTACAATAAAATTTAATTTACAAGTGTCACTGTCTCATCTCTAATAATGTGTACTCTAATATTTGTTGCACGACAGTATTGGTTTGCACCTTGACTGAATGCCATAAGGAGGAAGTCTTTAGGGTCTTACTTAGTAACTATTGTGGGTAGGTAATGACTATAATGTGGAATGATTTGATGACCTGCGATGCAGCTATGCTATGTTGGTTCCATACATCAGGTGTGGCCTCCACTTTGGCATTCAGTGGTGATATACTTTTTTTGCTCTCAAGTGTACATTTGTACGGTCCTCCTCTGTGAAAGATTACTTACAGGTTAAATTCAGAACTCAAGCTTTCCATTTGCTTTCTTCTATTACTGCCCCAGAATGATCAATGAGTGACTGGATAGTGGGCTTTGACCCGCTTATTGATTTTACATAGGACCAGAATTTTTTTGGGTTCTCAGAAAGATCTTTTGCTAAGGTATGGCTGTTGTGATTATTGTATGCTTTGTCCATTGATCTTTTTATAAATGCACGAATCTCTCTTAATTTTTGCCTGTCATCATTTGCATGTTCTTTTTTGAACCGAGAATGCAACAGTCGTACAGTCTTTGCTTTCTCAGTAGCTTTCTAACATTATTATACCTCGGTGGATCTTTTCCATCCTTAATCAACTTTACAGGCACATATTTCTCCAGCTCTTTATTTACAATGCATTTAAATTTAGTCCACAATTCTCCCACATCCATTGAACTAGAACTAAACAATGTCCATTCATTTTCTAAGTTTGATCCTAACAACTGCTTATTGACTCTTCCTAACAAAATCATGCTCGTAACCTTCTTGATTGGTTTATGAAATTTGGTCACCATTGACACTATGGTGATATCATGATCACTAACTCCTGTCTCTACACAGACATCATTAATAAGGTCAAACCTGTTCATAGCGATAAGGTCTAAAATATTTCCATTGCATGTGGTTTGTTGGTTTAACTAATTAAGACAGTTTTCGAAGAATGTGTCCAAAAGTAGCTTGCTAGACTGCTTGTCTATACCAGCTGAAATGAAACTAGAGAGGTCCCAATCTATTCTCTTAAGTTTGAAGTCTCAGCTGACTAATATTGCATCTCCTGGATCCCTATGCACTACCTGGTGTAGACTTTCTTTGAATGACTCTAAAACTGCTACAGCAGCACTGGAGGGCTGTTAAAAACACCCAACTATCAACTTTAGTTCTCTTACACCTGTTATAAGTGCCCAGATAATTTCACAGTCACTCTCAACCTTGACCTCTTCCACACCTTGCTAAATATTTCTGAACTTCCCATATCATGATTTAGCCAGCTTTAGGTGCCTAAAAATATCTGAGCACAATAATTTCCATGCAGTCCAGCAAATTCAAGAACTTCCTTTTTAATGCTTTGAAAGTTCACAGCTAATATTTTGATAATTGAATTTTTGTGCTGAATTTGGCCTGAATTTTCTGTCTGTATGTTGACAGGTGAGTGCTCATCAGAGCTAGCGCCTAGCCTAAAAAAAAACCCATCTGCACTCCACAAGTACTCTGCTACCTGAGTAGCCACTTTCTTAGTGTAGTGCACCCCTGATCTATCTAGGGGCATCCTACAATTTTCCATCCGATAACGCAGATCCAGAAATCTGCAGCCATGACTGTCACAGAGCCGGTGAAACCTCTGGTTCAGACCCTCCACTCAGCTCCAAACCAAAGGACCCTGATCAACCCTGGGAACAATGCTACAAATTGACAGCTGTGCTTCCACCCCACGTGTGAGGGCAGCAGCCTTCACCAATTCCACCAGCCGCATGTAGGAACTGATGATGCCCTCAAAACCCAAGCGACAAGCATCATTGTTGTCGACATGAGCCACAACTTGCACACCCCATACGCTCGATAGCCACCGGCAAGGCTGCCTCCACATCTCGGATGTAGTCCCCCGACAAACACACCAACTGCACATTGGACTTCTTTCCAGATTTTGACCATATCTGCCTAAAGGGCTCCATCATGCGCCTAACATTGGAGCTCCCAATAACTAATAATCCCCTCTCCTCATGCACTTGCTCAGACCCTGCTGAAGGAGTGGCCATATATCCACTCACAGAACGAACGGGCATGACTGGACAGCCAGCCTCCACATTGGCCTTCTCTCTTGAGCGACGCAATTGCCGTTCAACCCGCAACTCCCCTTGTGGACAGGGCGGCTCAACCACATCTGATACATGTGAAGGTGCCTTAACAGCAGAGACAGAGGTTGAAGCATTAGACACCTGAGGTGTCCCACTCATCGCACTAGACTCCCCAACGCTGCTGAACCCTGAGACAGCAGCCTGAAGACAGCTGACCATAGCCAACAGCACACTCAGCTGTTCGCAAACTGCGGCCAACTGCTCCTGCTTCTGCACACAACAGGCACACCTCCTATCCATCCTATTGATACAGTTGACTGTAGAGAGTAGCAAACTAATCAACTTTTAACTAATCTGGTACTTTAATAAAGATGGCTAGCAGCTGAATGAACTGTGGTCAGTGGTAACAATACTGTCAAAACAATGAAACTGTCTATTTTCAAAATAAACAAGAAAATCTATGGAATACACTGTTATCAAACACACAGAAATAAAAGCTTCCTGAAAGCAAAACATGAAATAAAGAAGTGACAAGTTGATTCTTAAATTACGTAGCTTGCACCACAGATGAAGTCTGCCAGGTAAGTGAAAATAAATCTCTTAAAAAACAGAAGCACTAATGAAAATTAAGAAATTGATTGGCAATGAAATTCATACAAACTATATTATGTTACTTAGCGCTCTGAACGATGTGACAGAGGCAGCAGCTGGCAGTGGACTAACTGATAACAGTCTCAGACTTGTTTTGAAAAACTATACACAATGGTATTTATCAAAAGACTTGAGAATAAACTCTTAAAACATTAACACAAATGAAATGTGTGATGTACATGAGAATAAACCTTTTAAAAAACAGAAAACAAATGAAAATTAAGAAATTGATTGACAACAAAATTTCACACAAATTGAATTATGATACTTAGCACTCTGAACAATGTGACAGCGGTGGTAGCTGGCTGTGGACACTTATGGTTCAGGCCAAAGTTGGTTGTGGTGCCAGCGCTCAAACCGTTTCTGCCTTTGAACTGTGGTTATCCATTGTCCATGTGTCTCCATATCACGGTAGTCCCATAAGAGTGAGCCCACACATCTGAGCCAGGTGCATTGTGCCAGGTGATTTGGCCATGTTGTGGCATGAGCATGTGAAGCAGGGTCCGCGATCACTTCCCATTAAGGAGGTCAGCAGGGCTATGACCATCAATTGGTATGGTGTTATAAGTACTCAAAAACAGAGTGAGTGACAATCCAGTGGTTGTCCTAACAAGATGATCTGCTTCTCCATTTGAAGGAGGATGGAATGGTGGACTCAGAATGTGTTCTATTCCTTGGACCCAAAGAACTTCTGGAAGGCAGATGCTGTACATTGGGTCCATTCTTCATTACTAAAACGTGAGGCATTTCTTCGAGAGACAAATCTGAGGTAAGACTATGAGAGTAGTGTTAGTCACGGTGGATGCCATGTGTAAAACATTAGGGTACTTTGAGTATACCTCCTCAATGAGCAGATACATCGATCTCAAAAATGGGCCTTTAATATTGAGGTGGATGTGATTCCAAGGACAGAGGGGTTAGGCTAGGGTGCAAAAGTTTGTGGGGGTGCTGCCTGGTGATGAGTGCTCACTGTACAGTTTTGGACCATCTTCTCAATGTCATTGTTGATACCAGGTCGTTATATGTGTTGGTGAGCCAAGACCATAATTTGGGACAACCCCCAATGTCCTCGGTGCAGTGAGCTTGGGACTTGTCATCATAACTTGGCAGGAATGATGAACTGATGTGTGTACGTATCTGTATCCAGCAGAAGGTCATCATAAACCACTGAGAGCCTGTGGGGCAAATGTTTCCAGGGGCTGAATTCAATTGTTAGCTGGCAGGTTAACTACGTATCACATAGCAGAGGACTTGCTGCAGGGTGCAAACCTGACAGGTGGCAGTGGCAACACATGCAGCTGTGATAGGGAACCCAGCAATAGTATGTTGTTGTGCAGTAGCTATCTAGAAGCAGAGGACTTCCTGTTCTTTGGTCGAATTTGTGATCTAGGCTAGCAGGTAGATGCAACAGAGTTGTCTGCATTAGAGTGCTGTGCTGTGGGTTTGTTGGGGCTAGGGTAGTTGTAGGAACTATAAGACCAATTGCTACAATGCTATCTTCTGCCATTAAGCTGTTAGGTTTTCAAATTTATCTTAATGCTGTTGCAAAAAATCATCTTTCCTTGTCATTTCAGCAGTTAAGCCTCCCATGAGCCATGATTCTGGGTGTCCACAATAGAGTGCTGTGCTGTGAGTTTGTACAGGAAAGTGTAGTTGTAGGAACTCAGAATCAACGCCCAGCACTGAAGGTGTTGAACTATTTGTTACAGGAGGTTGGAATGAGGCCCGAAATATGTGATTTAGCGATTATGATTAGTAATTGAGGAAAATTTTGTCCAAAAGAGATACATATGGAATTATTTTAACAGCAAACACTATCATCAGCATCTCCTTCTCGATTTCTAAGTAACTGCACTGAACCAGAGTCAGCATCTTAGAAGCGTATGCAATTGCCTGTTCAGAGCCATCCTTGTTCTTATGTTCCAAAATCACTCTGATGCCATTGGCAGATGCATCTGCTGCCACAAGCAATCGGTGATTATGAGAGAATGGCATGAGACAGAGGGCTGACTTCAGCATAGTTTTCAGTGGGGAGAAAGCCTGGTGACAGGCAGTGAATCACTTGTAGGGTACCCCCATTTTACATGATTGATGAAGGGGTTGTGCTATATAAGCTATTTGAGGTAGGAATTTAGAGTAATAACTAGCTGCAAAGCCAGCATCATCCAGATACTTATTTATTCTAGTCTTAAGTCAGTTCATCTCTCCCTCCATTTTCTGTATCATTCCTTCTTTTTCTTTTCAAACCCTTTCCTCCCCCCCCCCCCTCTCTCATTCTCTCTTTACCTTCTCATCAACCCTCTTTATTCATCTCCTCCTAACCCTCTCTCTGCTACTCTTCACCTTCCCCTTTCTCTGACAATCAACTCCTCGTCTCTCTGTCAAACTCCTCCTCCAACATCTCAGCTCATTGCCTCCTCCATCTATGAAAAATTATATACTGCTGTTAACTCTTATGGTTATCAGTGAAGTGGTGTGTAAGTTTATTGCGAGGTACTCCCACCATGTACCATATGAAATCTTAGGTAAACAATGCTTTTCTTCTTCTTTTCTAGGCTAAGTGTGCAAAATTTCATTAAGTGAGAATAAAACCATAGATTTTGTCAAAGTTCATAGGTAAAGTACCTTATGCCATATGACATGTAATGAAGCATGTTGGAATTTATTTCCATCTGCTTGCATTACGGAACCTCCTGATACCACTGTTGCATAATAATAGATTTGAATGTAATTAATCTATTATCATTTTGTTTTCCAAAACTTTTGTTATTATTTGTTGTATAGGAACTAGCTGGAGTCTTTTTCTATTATTTGACACTGGAGACATTTCATTAATTAGCAAATATTAATTAATTTCTGCCAGAAGTATATTATTAAAATTCACATAGTATGCTAATTAGTATTTCTATTAAAATCAAGTAAATTCTTTTCTCATAATATTAAAGTAGGTATTTCACAAGTTTTGCCCTCATTAGTTTCTGTGTAATTACCATTTATTACAAAGTAATTGTTTGAAAAACTATTTAAATACATTTGCAAGTGAAATACTATTACTTTAATTGAAATTTGTGTATCAATTTACTCAGTATTATTTACGATATCTTTTACTGTAGACAGTTGCATGTACTTTAATCCTGTCCATCAGAGGTGACACTTCCAGCCCAACCTGCATGAAATGTGGGCTACCATCACACCTGGACGCCCTGTGTACCCACCTCCACCCACTCCTAGTCAAGGGGCTTCCTGATCTACATCAGACCCTGAAACCACTTATGAGAAGTCCTCCCAGGCCTCAAAACCGAAAGGGCAGTGAGAGGCAAAGAAGAAGAATCAAAAGAAGAAGGACTCCTTGGTGACTTCAAAGCCACATCTCCCTACATCTTCTACCTCAGAAGATGAAGTGGAGATCCTCGTACCTCCCAAAGATCTTGCCCTCACAGAGACCCTCGAACCAATGGTTGTTGATATTGTAGAGACACAACTCCTTTGGACTGACAATCTTCTGTTTTACATAATGGCCATTCAGCAAAGAGACACTGAAACCCTCCAGTGGAACTGTGGTGGTTTTTTCAACCATCTAGTTGAGCTCCAGATGCTGTTGTACCACTTCCCTGTGCTTTGTTTGGCATTAAAGGAAACATGGTTTCCTGCCCAACAGACCCCTGGACCTTTGGGGCTATTGAGGCTACTATAAAAACCATTCTGTTTACAACAGAGTCTTCAGTGGTGTATGTGTTTATGTCCTTGCCACTGCCCACAGGGCCCCTATGCCTCTCCACACAGCCCTCAAGGCAGTGGCTGTCAGAATCCAGGTAATGCAGGAACTTACCATCTATTCTCTCTACCTCTCCCTGGATGAGGTTGTTTCCCCTGCTGGCCTTGCTGCCTTGGTCACTCAAGTTCCCCCACCATTCCTCCTTTTGGGGGACTTCAATGCCCACCACACTTTGTGGTATGGAACCGAGATCTGCTGCTGTGGTAGGGATGTTGAGACTGTAGTGGCACAATAGGACATCTGTCTCCTAAACTCTGGTGCACCCATGAACTTCAGCATGGCACACAGCACATTCTCAGCTTTTAACCTCTCCATTTGCAGCTGAAGCCTTCTCCCCCATGGAAGGTACATGAGGATCTACGTGGTAACAATCACTTCCCCATTCTCTATCTCTGGCTCAGTTCCAACCTGCTTACTGCCTGCCCCAATGGTCACTCTGCAGAGCAGATTGGTTAGACTACACCTCAGCTGCTGTGGTAGCTGCTCCATTTCCCACAGATATTGTTTGGGTGGTTCACCAAGTAACTGTGTCCATCATCTCTGCCACCGAGGCCTGAGTCACAAGTTGTTGTGGCTTGCTCAGATGCAAGTCAGTGCCATGGTGGACTTCAGAAATCGCTGAGGCCATCTGGAAATGTCAGTGAGCACTCCAGCAACAATAGCACCACCCTGCAATTGAACATCTGAGTGCCTTTAAGCTTCCCTGGGCCCAAGCCTGGCAACTAATCCATCAGAGTAAGCAGAACTCTTGGCAGCAGTACGTTGCCACCATCGGCTCTTGCACTTTCCCATTTGGGTGTGGTCACAAATCCGATGCGTTTTTGGACACTGCCCACTTTTGGGAATCCCATCTCCAACCCCAGGGTACCCTAAGCACAGGCCCCACTCCTATTGCAGAGCACATGGTAGAACATTACAAAAATTGTTCTGTGACAACGGCCTACACCCTGCAATTCCACACCCTTAACAAGAGAGCTGAGCAAAAGACATTCTCATTCCATACACACCACCAGGAGACATACAACACTCCATTTAGTGTGCAGGAGTTTGAAAGCTAGCTGGCTGCCCCAATACTTCACTAGCTGGCTGCCCCAATACTTCACCAGGACCAGACCATGTCTATAACCAGTTTCTTCATCAAAGGTCAGCAGATTCTCAACATAAACTGCTCGCCCTCTTTAATTGTGTCTGGGCTGAAGGTGTTTCCAATCACAATGGCAGGACAGTATCATTACCTCTGTGTTAGAACCTGGTGTCAATTCAGAAGTGGCAAATAGTTACCATCCGCCTCTCCAAAGTTCTCTGCAAGCTCCTCAAATGTATGGGAGTCAGTGGCTCACATGGATACTAGAAGATCGCGGACTCATGGCTCAGCAACAGGGGGCCTTTCGTCAGAGTTGCTCCACTATTGGAATTCCCAATTGCCCAACTTGAGCATCTCAAATAAGCCACATACTGTCAAACATTCCACTGGCACATGGAAGTCCTCCCTGAGGGCTTCTCGTCAGGACTCCATTGTTCTTTGTTGATTGTGTATTGGTCGTACATGGTTAATGCATGGGTACCTCCTTCGCTGTGAGGATCCAGTAATGTGCCATTGTGGTGTATTGTTGACAGTGGTCCACATTCTCTTGGACTGTCTAGTTTTAGCTGCCTCATGGGACTCTTTTCATCTGCCAGCTGCACTTCCATCTATTTTAGCTAATTATACCTCAATGACAGATTGTGTTTTAGGGTTTATTTGTGCAGCTGCATTTTATTGTTCTATTTAGTGGTGGGTACTATCACCTGGTATTTCACGCTCCCACCCATCCAGACTTTTTAATCAGTTTCAATTTTTACACTTAACATCATGTTTTATCACTGAGGATATATATATATTTCTTTTTTCTTCTGGTGAGTGGCTGACTCATCCTTTACTATCCTCGTGATAAGTCAGCCACAATTTCTTTTTGTGATGTTTTAGCGATGTGGACTATTTGATCTACTCATTTGTGTTATCCTTTCATGTTTATGTTTTAGCATCCATTGTCTCCCTACATCTGGGTGTGCAGTTCTTGATCTAAATTGATAAGGTTATGATGTGACCTCTTACCTGATAACAGGGGATAGATGGCCCATGACCCAGTAGTTTCATCCCCTCTAAAAATAACAACAACAACAAATAAGACTGCCACAATTATCAACAAGAGGGTGGCACATAGATAGCCTTTTAGATACTGTGCACTCAAGCAGTACATGATGAGATGCTTGTGGTGTAAGCATGAACACAGAACTGACTGGTGGCGTGCTATGCATTCACCAAAATAACAACCAGTCGAAGTGCTATTTGCCACTGCCTAGGGGTGCAGTAAGATGTTGGTGCCCTCCACCAAGTATAATGCCACTGAGTGCTTGGAAGCAAGGCCCCCTATCAGGAATCTAGGTCTGAGGACTCTAGCAGGCATTCAACATCTATAGCACCTGATACCAGAGGTAAAAGGCAGTGGTTTCAGATATGTGCTGATGTGTACATTATACCAACCATCAGAAATTGCAGCTGCAATGTGACACAGAGCAAAAAATGATGAATGCAAGCTTTACAATGTTAATGGCACTTTTGGTTGGGAGATTCCATACGGGATTGTTTGGCCGCCCTAGTGCAAGTCTGTTTAGTTGATGCCGCTTGGGTGACTTGCTTGCTGATGATGATGATTAGGACAACACATAACATCCAGTTCCCTGCTGGGAATCGAACTTGGGCCCCTTGAATCGGCCATCAGAGGCACTGCCAGTGAGCTACGGAGGTGGACAATGGTAATGTATGGATGGATTGTGACAATTCTGTTTCTGTAAGACTGGATTGTGTGGGTCAAGCTTAATACAAGCTCCCCACCAAAGAGCATGAAACAAATTTGGCACCTTTTCATTGTTCACTGCACCCACAAAATATTCAGTGCCCTGCTGCTCATGTTAAAAATGTTTGTATCAATAGGATGTGTGTTCATCATTACCTAGTGATTATGACTGAATATACATTTACTGTTCCAATATGAATGTTATTATCGTCAAGTGCTCTGGAGCTAATCAACTAATAAATGTAACCTTGTGAAGACTTATTTTGATAAATTTCCATCACCAGAACCTAAACTTTGAGCATGTGGGTGGTTGTTGTTGTTTCTTGGGATTTTGAGGGCACTAAACTACATGGCAGTCAGTACCTTGCACATGGGTTCAGCAGTACCCCAGCTCATAGCACAATTAACTAATAGGTTGTCCTCAAACACATCCCCTTCAATGTCTAGTCGATGACTGCTCTGTTTCAGATGTGTATAGAGAAGTACACAACAGTATACATAATTCTATACATGTTTCATCTCTGCCAGCACCTATATGCTGCAGCAACCTCAGTAGGCATTAGACATCATGAAATAGCAGAATGGGGTATTCTGGATTTTGAAAATGGTCAGGTGACCAGGTGTCACTTATCAAAAGTCTGTATGCAACATTTCCACACTCCTAAATATCCCCAGGTCCACTGTTTCATATGTGATAGTGAAGTGGATACATGAAGGGACATGTACAGCATGAAAGCATACAGGCCAACCTCATCTGCTGACAGTCAGAGACCACCAACAGTTGAAGAAGGTGGAACAGTGTAATGGGCAGGCATCTATCCAGACCAGCACGCATAAATTCCAAACAGCATTAGGATCCACTCCAAGTACTATGATAGTTAAGGGAAAGGTGAGAAAACTTTGATTTCATGTTTGCATGGTTGCCCATAATCCATCATGCAGGTCAATGTCAAACACCGCCTTGCTTCATGTAAGAAGCGTAAATATTGGACAATTGAATTGCGGAAAAATGTTGTGTGGAGTTATCAAAATAATTAAATTGATTGTTTTTAATCAAGTAGTGACACTTGTTGCCGTGTTTTCCTACTTCTCGTAATATTTTATCTGTGAAAAATTTTTTCACTCATCTTTCGTTTCTTCCGGTGTGTTGAGAGGACAGAACCACACTCAGACACTCGCTTGTTTCAGGCTATTAAATGTGGATTTGTATGCAGACTGCTTTGTGATGTAAGTGTGAGTGCTGTTACATTTTACTTTAAAATATACCCTCTTTTGTTAAGAGCAATGTCTCCACTCAATTTTCATTTAATAATGTTCCATCCTCTTCTAAGTATTCATTTTCTTTTAGGTTTTCAGCTCCTCGATATTCCGTCATAACATGATGTTCAGACACCATCACTTTGATTAAATCCTGATCAGTTATTTTAAATCCTTACCTTTTTTTTCTTTTTAGAACCTGTATTCATATTTAAAGTTTTGTGAAGTCGTATAAATTTTTCTGTTTGATATTTGCCTTATCAAACTTAAGTACACAGTCCGTCAACAATGACTTGTGAGGTGAACAGTCGGAACATTAATTCATTGCAGAAAGTATCATAAAGTTTATCTAAACCATTCCACAGCTTAACACTTTCAGCTGCTGTGATTAACATTTCCAGAAAGAGGCTACAATGGTTACTTTTCTTAAGTTTTCTCTGTAACATTATTTTTGTGTGATGCCTCAACCCCAAATTGTATTTCGCCATTTCATTCTATTCAATCATTTCATGTGTTAATTTCATCCACCCTTCTCTAAAATATTTAATCAGATTTTTATCGAATTTTCTATGATCGAAATTTTAACAAAAATCCTTTTTTTTTTTTTTTTTTTTTTTTTTTTTTTTTTTTTTTTTTTTAAATTGCAGAGTTAACATTAATGCATTGTAGTGTATTTGGCCTAGAAAACCTCGTTTGTTTATAATATTGAAGTGTAGGATACAACATTTGATTGTGGTATTGTGCCCTAGTATTCCATATTTATATTATATAAGTATTTTATAACACCACTACTTGTTCACATTGATTTAATCACTTCATTACTTGGGTTGTCTAATAAACTAAATTAATTAATTAATTATTGAAAAGTTGCAATGTTCGAAACAATATGTTTATTAATGAAATTAATAACTAACACTACCTGATGTATTCTGTAATGTATTGACCATAATGTAATACTTTGCTGACCCTAAAATTAAATAATCACTTTAATTTAACCATTTTAAATAATGTAAACATATATTAATACTATGATCTTTTGTATTGATTTGATAATGCAAAGTCCAGGTTGGAATTAATAATATAGTAAGGAGAGTTTATAACTCACCACAAAGACGTGGCGTCGAGCTGGAACAGGCACTTACGAAAGACACACACATACAACGCTTTCAGCTATCGGCCATGGCCTTCTTCAGAAAATAGAACACTCACGCAATCACACAGGCACACAACACAGTCATACAACCATCACCTCTGGTTGCTGCAGAAGTGCGGCATTTTAAGCGTCTTCTTGCTTCCCACTGTTGAAGAGCAATTTGTACATGGGATTGATTCTTTCAACACGATCGAGCATTAGTTCAATCTGTTCATAATGCATGGCCTGTGGCAGAGTGGTTACATGACAATAACATCCTTGTAATGGACTGGCCGGCACAGATCCTGACTCTAATCATTTTTTTTTTTTTTTTTTTTTTTTTTTTTTTTTTTTTTTTTTTTTTTTTTTTGGAACACCAACTTCATGCCAAGTCTCACCGAGCTACATCAATACCTCTCCTCGGTTCATTATTCCATAAAGAATGGGCAGCCATTCCCCAAGAAACCATCCAGCACCTGAATGAACGTATGCCTGTGAGAGTGGAAGCTGTCATTAAGGCTAAGGGTGGGGTAACACCACAATGAATTCCAATATTACTGATAAAGGGCACCACGAAATTGTAAGTCATTTTCAGTCAGGTGTCTGGATACTTTTGATCACATCCTGTATGTACTGTTAGATTTATCTGTGTATATGCACAAACTAGTATATAGACTGACTTGTCCAACATTAAATGCAGAAACTGTATATGTAGACAATAAAATATGATTAATAGCAACTTAGCAATAGAAACAATAGAAGAAGCAATTTTTTGAAAGTAATGGATTCCTATTCAATTTACATGACTACTCTTAACTTCATTAGGCACAAGCAGTTTAATAACAGTTATTATGAAATTTCTAACAGTTGCTTCTATCCATTAATTAATAACTCAGTTCATTCCACAGTTCTAAAAGTCATCCTTAATTGTTAGTTCTGTGCAGTATAATAATTGAATGAATTAATGTTTTATTCTTCAAAAGCAATAGATTGGCTGGCCAGTACTTACCTTCATGATGTACTACCAATAGTCATACAAAGGACGAAAAAATAGGACAAGCTTTTGGAATAGGGTTCCTTCATCAGGCAGGAGAGAAGGGAAGAAAAAAGGAATGGAACAGATGGGGAAGGTAATTCATGTCCTAGGTCATGAGGATGACATTTGGGATTGCGAAAGTCCGAGATACTGTATATTAGTACTGAGCCATGCCAAAGAGGATATATATAACCAAAGTGGATAGATCAAGCAGTAAAGAGAAGTGAACTGAATTATGTTGAATGGGGGGAGGATGAGGGGTTTATCTAAAATGTTTTTGATTAACAGGAAAAGATATAGAAAAACACACACAAACACTCAAATATGTATATGAAAGGAAGGTAATGAAGTGAGTGAGAATTAAATAATGGATAAGTGAGTTGAGGGTGGAGGAGGGGGAGTCGTTAGTGTAGATTTAGGCCAGGAGGATGGCAGGAGGAGAGGATATGTTGGAGGGCAAGTTCCCATCGCTGTAGCTCTGAGAGATTGGTGTTAGGTGGTAGAATACAAATGGCATGTGTGGTGTAACATGTGCCGAGGTCTCTGGAATCATGCTGGAGGGCATGCATTAGGTTTTTCCTGTGGTGGGGCTGGAGTATATGGATGCAATGCATCCTCCTACAACCACATACTCCAGCCCCACCACAGAAAAAAACCTACCCTATCCAAGGCAAGGCCACATGAAAAACTACATTCATTTACCAACTGATGTGTGTCCACTGTGCGGCCTTTTTTGTTGGTATAACCACCAACAAATTGGCTGTGAGGATAAATGGTCACAGACAGACTGTTCACCTGGGGGACACCCAATATCCTGCATGATCTCAGGTACCTTGGCACGTGTTACAATACATGTGATATTTGGATACCACCACCAAAAACCAGTCCCTCAAGCCCTGCAACATATCCTCTCCTCCTGCCACCATCCTAGCCCAAATCTACACTAAGCCCTTCCCCTCCTTCATCCTCAACTCACTTATCCATTACTCCTTTCTCACTTCCTAGCTTACCTTGCTCTCATATATATATATTTGAGTGTTTGTGTGTTTTGTGTGTGTTTTTCTCTGTTAATCAAAAACGTTTTAGTTAACTCCCCTCCTCCACCTCCCACTCAGTAACATTCAGTTCACTGTGGTTATTGTGGGTGGTCTGGAAATTATATTGACAGAGATCCAGGGTTCAACATAGAGAGAGACCAGGCAAAGATTGCATCAGCATTGATGCATGTCAGTGTTGAGTGTGTGTCTGTTCTGGAGTGCCACGACTGACCTCATTTGAACTCTTCTGTCAGGAGAGTTAATTTGGAATTGGAACAGCTGCTTGGATCAGGTGCAGTGTCACACATTAGTGTGGTTCCTGTTGATTCACTCAGTAGTTAGAATTATACTAGGCATGGCCTACACCTCTACAGGAAAGGAAATGGTAAACTGGCTGGGCTAATAGCAGGAAATTTAAGGGAGGTGGCACTGACATGAGTGGTAAAATACCAGTGGTTACAGGTGTCAGAGCAGTTCCTTTTGTAGGATATGCAGCACACATTTTCAGCTTTGCCCAATCACAGTTGATTTCATATATTCTATGAATATTAAATAATAACAGCTGCAGGATCGGAAGTGACGTCTGTTCATTCGGAACAGACGCCACATGTATATACAAAAAGAAGTCAAGCTCTAAGAGAGGCCAATATTGAAACAAACCTTCAGTTTGATAAAGCAACTAAACAGCATAAATTTGAGACATCAGATCAACAAACACAGCTGTTAGGTAAAAATTCTCACCAATTATCAGAAATTTTATTTCCACCCAGTTCTGTAGCATTCAATGTAAAATGCAAACTATCTTTATCACACCAAAATATTACAGGTCTAAGAAGCAAAATCAATGAACTTCTTATCTGCATTGATGAATTCTTCTGACCCAGTTGACATAATCTGCCTCTCTGAACATCATGTGACCACTGGTATAGATTTGCTAAGTATTCCAGGATTTAGGTTAGCTTCCAACTTTTGTAGAGTGAAAATGGAGGATGGAGGGGTTGCCACATTCATAGTTATAAATTTAATATCAAAGACATACATAAGTATGGAAGCATGTGCAACAGAAACAGAATTTCATAATAAATCATTTATGTATGGAGTACCAAATGGTAACTTTAATCTGTTCGTAAATCACTTTGAAGCTCTGTTGGCTTATTTGATAACAACAACAAAAAAGAATTAGTGTTGGCTGGTGATTTTAATGTAGACTTCCTTGAAAACTCTCCCAGTAAAAAATTATTGCAATCAGTAGTATTTTCATTCAACCTAATTCATACTGTTAATGTTCGGATTTGGATAGCTAAGGGTTCAAAGACAGCTATTGATAATATCTTTATAGAAATATCAGAAGATCAAAATTATATTTTAAAACCAATAATAATCAGTCTTTCAGACCATGGCATGCAGTTACTTTTTACTAGATGTCAATACTAAGCAGAATATAAAATCTATCAAATCTGACTTTAACCCTTTGCGGTCCAAGAATAAACATAAGAATAAAAATATAATAATTTCTCTCAAGATCTATCTTTATTATCACAAAAAGGCATAATATGTTGAAAAACTATATCATTTGAATTTCAAAACAATATATTTTGGGTGGTTTCAAAGTGAAACTGCTGGGACATTCACATGATTTTAATGGCTACATTTTTTTTTTTTTTTTTTTTTTTTTTTTTTTTATGAAATTCAGTGAAACAGGTTTTTGTTATACAGAAACATTGCATGTTTTACACATTGATATTGTGCAATGTGATACTTTGGCAGTACTACAGTGTGCACAGTGTCGGGATTTCCTCTTTCTGGCATACAGGAGGCATTCGCATAGTGCTTTTCTGGTGCAACAAATGGCTTGAATCTGTTCTGCTTGACCTGGGACCTCTTGCGGTTAGGAGATGATGAAGATGCTCCAACAAGACCAGCAATTACAGTGAGTCTGAACTGCTTCAAAGATATTTGCTAGTTATTGCAATGTTCATTATAAACGATGTAGGAATTCACAACAGTGACATCTAGAAAGTGCCACAAAATTCTGTTCCACCACTTTTTGCTCTCTCTATCAATCTCATAGACTGATTTTAACATGTCAGCTTTGTCCACAAGCCCCACATAGGCATTGTAATCCTTTACAATATCTGGGTATGAAATTTCTACATGAGTACCATCTTTGCATTTTCGAGAAGCTGTGCTTCCATTTTCAGTATTGTGGAAATTTGAAAGAAACTGTATTGGTTTGTGATCTTTCCAAACCACTACTGTGATCCCTTGGCTGCTGCATCAAAACTGGACTTCTCCCCGGGACATGTGCTTTTCTATTTCAAAGTCATTTGGGAACCCAACTCTCCCTTTTCTCACTGTTCCACAGACATATATTCGTTGTTTCCTCAAATCAAGCATAAGGGTCACGGAAGTAAAATAATTATCAAAATACAACTTGTGATATTTCCCTGCAGCTCCTGAGCTAAGATGTTTTACAATTCGCGAACCTAAGCACTTTTCTGTCTCCTGCCCTAGTTTCCCAGTATAGATCTGAAATTTAGTAATGTAGTCAGTTTCATTTGCCAGTACCCAAACTTCGTATCCACGTTTTATAGGTTTCTGTGGCATATACTGCTTTAGGCTTGACCTACCTTTGAATTGAATCATAGATTCATCCACAGCAAGGTATTCTTTTGGCAAATAATTTTCAGAGTGTATCTTGCTTAGGTAGTCCAGCAGTGGCCATATCTTAAACAGTTTATCATAACCTTTTTCTCCCTTTTTTGGCTGCTGATTATTATCATTCACATGTATATGGCCTAGCAACCATGAAAATCTATTCTGAGGCATGAGAGCTGAAATGTAGGAATCACAGAGAGCTGGGTCAGAAGACCAGTAATCCCTCTATGTAAATTTTTTGATCCCCATTAATAAATTGATGGCAATAAATTTCTTAATTTCCTCAGTATCAGTTGGTTTGAAAGTGGTGGAATCACCAAGTTTCTGAATCACATATAAATTTGTTTGAAACACAAGATGATCATCACCAAATAAACAGCCAAATATTTCAATAGGGCTTGTTTTGTCTGATATTTGAACCATATTTATGAGAAAATCCAATAGTGGTTTTTTTTTTTTTTTTTTTTTTTTTTTTTTTTTTTTTTTTTTTTTTTTTTTTTTTTTTTTTTTGCTCCATTAGTTCTACATTATCATCATACACTTCATTGTCATTGTTGATGTCACTAATACGAACAGAGGCACTCGACAGAAACATTTTCACCCACACTGTCTGCAAGTTGTATTATGTTCTCATCAGGTACAGTAAGTTGTGGTTGTTGATCAATTTCATCTGATTCACTTTCAATGTCTGAAGCAGTCGACTCTGGATCACTTGGAATTTCTGCTAGTATGTCCATTAGCATATCAGTGCTTAGGTCGCAAGCTCTAAATCGCAGATTGCTTCTTGATGGTGGCACTTGGAATTTCTGCTAGTATGTCCATTAGCATATCAGTGCTTAGGTCGCAAGCTCTAAATCGCAGATTGCTTCTTGATGGTGGTCTACTATCCATAAAGACGATCTATAAAAAATAAAAATCTGCCATTAGATTTACTTATGAAGGTCGTTATATCCCAGTGGTTTCAGAATGAAACCACCTGTATTTTTTTAAGAAATAAAATGGCTTAACATAATTATTTGTAAAAACATCTTCCAAAAATCTGTAAGTGAAGTATAAGAATTAATCATGACCTGATATTCCAAAAATCTACAGCATAAGTGTCACAGTTCATGTATATAATAACAACTAATTGGCATGACCCTGTATTCAGTGCAACACTGAACACGCAGAAAACCTCTAACAAATACTTTGTACCTGCAACTAGTTGTTGGCGCTGAAGCTATGTGACACTGGCAGTGAGCGCACAGTGCTGGCTTCAAGATAAAGCCAGTGGGCCAGATACTCAAGTGAAATAAAAATATGGTTTCAGACTAAAACCACCGGGCCAGAAATGGTTAAGATGGGTAGTCAGTAAAGGAAAAATTGATCATTTTAGAAAACTGCTCAAACACATGAATTGGAGTGACATTTACAGTGGTAATAGCATGAATGAGAAATACAACACCTTCATAAATAATGTCTTCAGTATATTTGAAAACTGCTTTCCCCCAAAACTAACACAGATTAGACCAAAATCTGCAAAGAAACCATGGATTACTCAAGGAATAAAGGTCTCCTGTAAGACAAAAAGGAAACTATACCTATCAATTAGAAACAATTCAGATATAAATGCTTTAGATCATTACAAAACATATTGCTAGACCTTGAAGACAGTAATACTGACATCAAAGCAAATGCATTATCAGTCACATCAGACAACAAAATAAAGACAATATGTGATACAATGAAGGAGAAAACTGCTAGAACCAGAGATGAAGAGGTGCACACGGTGTTAAGAGTAAGTAGATGACCCATGGGTAACAGAATGTGGTGTGTCATGGAAAATTGGAAGATTTGCCATGTCCCACTACTGGCCTTATGCTCAACAAAAGATTCCATACTGTTAGTTTCAGTTATTGGGGTACACAAATACTGTGTGGATCCCAAGTGCAAGGACATGGGTGATATGGTGTGGGCCCGGTCGGTCAAGATTCTTCATGGAGCCTCTCATATGTTTATATGTTGGCAGTGCCACCTGTTGGTACTTTGGAATCCAAGGAAGAAATACCAATGGTCACTCCAAAAACACCGTAACAAAACAAATGAAAACATCAGAAATGGCAATTGTGTTTATATCATGAGCTGGATCTGGAATGTTATGTATTGTTTATATTGTATGATATATACAAAAATATTATTGAATTCTCTTGTTTGCTTGCTAGTTAGAAAAAAGAAGTTTCTCCTAACAGTTCCGAGCATTACTGCAAATCTCAGAAGAAAGAAGTCCAGATCAGTGGTCATAACACTAAAAAATCGAGGGAATCACTGCATTTGGTGATCTTAACAGCAGAACAAAATTTAGAGTTGAAGGAGAAGCCCAAGAAAGAATCGAAAATATATATTTCATTAAGAAATTTTGATATCAAAACACAGTTGCCATAAAAACTCAAGGAATCAACCGCAGATGCTATATGTCATGGGACATAAGCTGTCACTGGAATACATGAGATTATTCATTAAAAAAGAAAACAACAGTAATGAAGATAATAATAAGAAATTAATATGCAACTTCTAAATGACAATCTTTTTTAAATTATAGTCGCATACAGTGGTGCAGCCACGGGAGGGGGGGCGGGGGGGGGGGGGGGGGGCTAATGGGCTGAAGGCGCCCCCCCCCCCCCCTTTCAGCACATCCCAAAGATTTTTTTGATCGAGTCTTCCAAATCTCAGAATGACACTTCAAAGAGAGAATTAGAAAATAGTATTCAATCTAAAAATGAAACTTAAAAGACAGTTAGAAAATATTATTCAGTTGCAACTTATTGCTTTAAATCTCAAAATGATACTTTAAAGTCTGAATTAGAAAATAGTATTCAGTTGCAACTTAATGCTTTAAAATCTCAGAATGACAAATTTAATTTAGAGTTAATGATAGAGTTTCAACTACAAGTAAACAGTATAAATTTATTAATCAAAATTACGAATGACGGCTTAACAAAACAATTTTAAAATCAGCTGGTCAAAAACAACAGAGTGATGATACGATTACCCAGTTTGAGGACACCCTAACGAAGATACCTACTACAGTACACACTGATATAAACAAACAGTGTGATAGTGTACACCACAAAGTTAGGAAACAATAAATAATGACCTAGCTAACATTACTCAACAAGTTTCAGCCACAAAAGAAAAGTTAGAAACTTTAGAAAAACATAAAGAGTTTCATGAGGTTTTAGATATTCCTGCAACTTTACCTAGTCTGGACTAACAAATACACAAAGTAGTTGAGGAAAAACTTCTGGCTCAGATTAAACAGAGAAACACTTCACTTCATTTGGCCATTGATAATGGGGATAATCATACAGTATTTCAAAAAAATTGGGATGAACCGAATAAAACAAAAGCGGAATTAGACAAAGATTTAGGAAGGGTAGCACATAGGTTTCCTGGAGATAGTTTTGAGGAAATGCAACTTGGAAGTGGAATACAATTAACAAAACAATTTCCAAATTTAAGCCTGAGGGAGATGTTCGCCCAACATATTTTTAAGAGTATTTACAAGATCATTAGCAAAATAAATAAATAAATAAAAATCGGAGGACTCTAAGAAGATTAAATTTGCTCTTAGCTATTTATTGGGGGCCACATTAGAATGGGGAACAGTGCATTCAGAGGAGTTTATCAGTGGAACATTTCCTAAATGGTTGAAGTATGCTGAAGTTAAGCCATTACGTAAGAAGGAGATAAACATCAGATTTCTGTCCAATTTCACTTTTGCCTGCATTCTCAAAAATTTTAGAAAAGGTAATGTACAGTTGTCTCTTAAACACTACTAATAAATTTTTTTTCAAAAGAGATAGGTTGGCTGTCCAGTACTTATCTTTTTGCTGTACCGCTGATACTCACACACAGAAGAAACAAGGACGTAGATAAAACAAGCTTTTGGAACAGGGTTCTTTCTTCATGTAATAGAGAAGGGATTGAAAATGGAATGGAAAAGGAAGGGGAAGGACAATTCACACTCCCCTTCCTTTCCCTCATGGTGATGAACTCTAATTGTGCGTGTTACATAGCTATGAATGGTAAACATTTCCGTCCTCGTGAACAGGGCTGAACAATTTTTGAACTTTTTTATTATTATTATCGTGTATTTTTTTGTTGTGTTGTTTCAGTTGTTTTGTGTGTGCCTATTCCCTGTTGCACATGAACTTCATATGATGGAAACCTTGAAGGAGGTGAGGAAAATGGTAGAGGAACTGGCAGCGTGCAACCAGATGCTGGAGAATGAGCTACAAGCGCACTCTGTACGTATGGACTCCAGAGAACAACATGTCAGAGGACAAAGCACCACCATACCGATTTGCATGCCCATCTCGTCAGCGGCAATGTGTACTGGTCAGACTGCCCCTTTTTTGACCCTGTGACCCTCTGATGTAGTTCAGCCAAGTAAAGGCAGACTTCATAAGTAATAACATCACATGTGACCTCACAAAGTTTGGTCACATCATGAACCAGCTTGGCCAAAACTATGCTGCTGAGGTACAAGATGTAAAAACTGCCCCAGCTACAATAGGTTCATACAAACGACTCAAGGACAACCTCATTTGGCGAGTTTCATTGTTGCGGGAGCAATGGGTGCAACAATTGCTACACCAGGAGGAATGCGGCAACCGGCAATTGTCTCAGTCCCTGTGTCATCTACAGATCCTCGCACAGCCCAAGATGGTGCCACACATGCTTCTCTGTACAATCTGGGTGCACAGTCTCCCCCTACAAGTGCAGGCAGTAATTGCCATGCACACGGACATGCAGTTGGACTCAGTTGCAGACTTGGTGGACAGAATGCACGATGCTCTGGCAATGGTGCCGAATAGTGTTGCCACCACAGTCAATAACGCTGCCCCACCCTCCACCAGCCTTTGCTCCACGGCCACCTACACAGCCAGCAGTCCTGACAGCAGATGCCAACCTGCATTGCCTAGTGCAGAGTCTGACCGCCAAGGTGGCGGATGCGAAGGCCGAGTTCAAGGCAATGTTACACCAAGGTATCATCTGCCCATCATACAGCCCATGGTCGCCTGCCTTGCATTTAGTGTCAATAAAGGACATTTTGTGGCACCCATGCGGTGACTACCACGCACTCAATGCAAGGACAGTGCCAGATAGATACCTGGTGCTGCATCTATAGGACTACAATTACTCCTTGGCAGGTGTGACTGTAGTCAGCAAAGTGGACTGCATAAAGGCATACACTCAGATACCAATGGCACCTGAGGACATCACCATCCCATTCAGGATCTTCAAGAGCATGTTCATTACGTTTTTGCCATGGAATGCTGCCCACACCTGGCAGTGTTTCCTAGATGGTGTCCTACAAGGTTTGCCATGTTGTTTCACATACCTTGATGACATCCTTGTGTTCTCAAAGACATCTGAGCTCCACCGTGGCCACCTGACAACCATTTTCAGGCACCTCATTGATGCAGGTACTGTAATTAACCTGCAGAAATGCATATTTGTGGGCCGGTGACATCAAATTCCTGGGTCACTTGATCACAACTACCAGATCCATACCTCTGCCAGATAGTCAATGCAGTTATGACAATGCCATGTCTTGAGACGAACAAGGGCCTGTGGCACCTCGACATGATTAACTTCTACCAGCACCATTTGTGTAATGATGCTGTGGTGTTTGAGCCTCTGACTGCTGCCCAACATCCAAAGGCAAAGGTAAAAAATGTCGTCACGAGTAGGATTGACATGGAATACAGCTTAGTTGAATCAAAACGGTGCCTAGCCGAAGTGGCACTGCTTGCCCACCTCATACACAATGCCAAGATCTCCATCATGGGAGATGCCAGCCAGACTGCTATAGGTGCCACCCTGCAAGAATGCATTGATGGCAGCTGGCAACTGCTATGTTACTACTTGAAGAAGCTCTTGGCATCACAGTGGCCCTGTAGTGCTTACAACCACAAGCTGCTCACTCTATACCGTGCAGTCAAATACTTTCGGTCATCGGTAGAAGGGCATCTCTTTACGATCTTCATGGACAAAAAGCCGGTTACATTTGCCTTCAGGTTCACCACGCCATCTCCAGTAGTTGGAGTACTAGTCACAGTTCACGACTAACATCCATCACATTTATGGGATGGAGAATGTTGTCACTGACTGCTTGTCCTGTGCCGCCATCTCCTCGCCATTGGATTTTGACAATGTCACACAAGCGCAAGGGAGCGATGAAGAACTGCGAAAGTTTCATCATGACAACATCACTAGAACTCATGCCAAACCCTGGGTCACACTGAAAAATTTGGTGCAATGTCATGACCAAAACACATCGGCCATTTTTCCTGGAGAAGTTCTAATGCGATGCATTCGATTGTGTGCACGAGTTGTCACACACTGGCATAAACACCACTGTGTCACTCACGGTGTCACAATGTTGGAACACTTCACCTGCTGGCCAGACGCCATGCCCATCGCTGACATCACCGCGAGTCGGTGACCACTGTCTTCGTCGACACCTGGCTGGCATGCTTCGGGTGCCCAGACACATCACCATGAACCGCGGCCCTCAGGTCGACTGCGCGCTATTCAGGCACATGACCAGGCTGTGTGGTGTGCGACTACACCTCATGACCAGCTACCATCCAGTGTCCAACAGTATGGTTGAACGTCTGCATTGTACACAAAGGCGTCCCTGAGGTGCCATGATGCCGCCTGGACCGAGGCATTACCACTCGTTCTCCTTGGCTTGTGAGTAACACTGAAGGAGAAAATCAGCATGTCGGCTGCAGATCTCATGTAGGGCTAACCACTCGCCAACCCCAACAAATTTGTGGAAGAGACACCACTGCCTCAGAATGCCACAGCCCCGCCACTCACAGAATGCCTGCGCAGTTAAATGGCTGGCGTCTGACCACGCCCTGGCAACACGGCTTGGCACTGCCAAGGCATTTGTACACGCCAATCTGCAGCGGTGCACACTCATCATGCTGCATACCGATGCAGGTCATCCCCTGCTCCGGTCACTGTATTCAGGGGCACACCACATGTTCACCTGTGGTGACAATACATTTTCAATCAAATGCAACAGCAAGTCGCCAACCATTACCATTGAACAACTGAAGCTGGCATACAGCTTGTTTGGTCCAGATGTTGTTCACTTTTACAATCCTGCAGAGAACTAGTCAACAAACGATTCTCTGTGCACAGTCGGCCAGGCAGAGACAGCTGGGATCACGCCAACACGTTGCCAGCTGTCAGTGGCCCTCCACATGAGCTGCAGGCTGCCCTTACACTGCAGCCGCCAGCTTTTCCTGCACCACAGCAGCCTCCCCCTCCCCCTCTGCCTCCCCAGCTGACCGCACGATGTCAGCGGCCCACCACGTGCACAGCCTGCCCCCACTCCACTAGTTCAGCCAACTATTTGATGTGCACTGGCTGCCACATTCACATGCTGCACCAACGAGTCATCGCATCGCATCATGTAGCTTGTATCCGACTGGCAACCTGCCGCTGTTGAAATGAAGTCTCTGGCAAGCCACCTTATCAGATTCTCATTCCGTTCGGCTTCAAAAGCTGAGTTCGAGCCCGGACACCACTGTGTGCACACACGTTAACTCTCCAGAGCTCTGCTAACATGAGTGTCAGGCTATATAGAGTTCCATGTTGTACTTCTGCATTAGTTAAGTGTGCCCACATTGCCGAGCCCTGACGGCACCATGCCCGATTGTCCCATACGTTCTCTGGAGCTCCGCTACTGCGAGCAATGAGCCTGGATCGACACGCACATCACATTCTCCGTAGACTCTGCTGACGCTACTGTTGAGACTGGACTGAGTTGTACAACCGTGTCAGGCATCTGTGAAACCATTAAAAACTGTGAACTGAGAACAATGAGTGGCTGGGGACGTTTTGTTTGTTTGTTTGTGTTTTAGTGGGTAGCAACTGTTTAAAATGCAGTGTACTGCACTATGCTCATTTACTACCACAGTGCTACATACAGCACACAGACAGCCCATCGCCACAGTCACTAGCCAGCCATGCATGAACGTGCCCACCCTGAGGTCTGACAGCTGCACGCCACCAGCTGTGCACAGTGTTGACACTGCCTGCTGCCCAATCACCGCACCCTGGGCTGCAGCAATCGCGCTCATGCTGATATCACCCGAGCAACTGTGAGGAGACACCACAGAACTGCTGAAGTGCCTAAATAAGTCTGTGTTTGCTATGCAAATGTTGTCAGACATAGGAGATATAAAAATAAAAAAGCTAGCATATTATGCATACTTTCACTTCATAATGTCCTACAGGATTACTTTCTGAGGCAACTCATCAGGCCAAGCTAAAGTTTTCAGAGCACAAAAACGTGTGTTATGAATCATTTGTGGTGTCAACTCAAGACCATCCCTGTAGAGGGCTATTTAAGAATCTGGGGCTACTTACTACTGTTTCCCAACATATTTATTCTATAATGAAATTTGTCATTAAAAATATATCTCTTTTTCAAACCAATAGCTCAGTCCATGAGATCAATAGTAGAAAGAAGAATAAATTGCATAAAGATTTAAAGCCAGTTACTTTGGTGCAGAAAGGTGTCCGATATTCACCAATAGACATCTCTAATAACATGCCAGCAGATGTAAAAAATTTAACTCACAATAAAGTTCAGTTTGAAAAGAGTCAAAAGGATTTTTTGGTGGCCATCTCCTTCTACTCTATTGATGAATTTCTTACCGGAAGTCATTGATGTATGTTATTGTATACAATATCCACAAATATGAAAATTGTATTCAGTCTGACTTCAGTAACAATTTTGTTCAGTAATGTGATCATTGTAAGCAAATGTTGTAAAATAAAGAAATAAATAAATAAATACAGTAAAACCCCAATTTTATATTACTCGATTTTACATTTTCCCACCCTTTTTTGTCGGTCCCATTAAATTTCCTATGTTCACAATGTTAATTTGCCCCTCATTTTTGTGTTAACTTATTTACAGTTTTGCCATGTTTTACGCTTTTTGAAACCACATTCATGAAGAAAAAACAATCTAATTCACATAAATTGATGCTGGCATGGCTTTTGCCTTAAAGTAAAGTGTTTATAAACGTTACGCAGTCATGTTTCTTGACACTTTGCATATATTGAAATGTATATTTCACATGTCATTGCTTGCATTATGCGCCTAGTTGACTTACAATGCGGTGGCTGGTGGGAGTATAGTATTCCTTCCACCAGTCCATCCAACAAATTGTGCATGTGTAGTGCTACCCAACCAACTTCCTGCCTACGATTGTCTGCTGTCTGGACAGCGATCATGCAAAAACAAAAAACAGCAGGACAAATGGACACCAGAGAACAGGGAGGCATTGCAATCACTCCGTACAGTGATTGGAATGTGTGTAGCATGGTGTGTAGCCTGCTATGAATTAGGTTGGTTTGTTCGATGGACGATAAATCAGAATGTGTGTAGGGGCTTTCAGCCACCACACCTATTGTCAGTTTGGCTTTGTTTATGCAACTGGTAGTTTTTCATGCTTTTCATTATGCATTTCGAGAATTTATTCTTGTTGTAAAATGCAAATATTTATCTAAGTATTTTTTGTGACGTTTTAAATGGTGAGACTAATGGATTGCTTGTGTATGCTTTTCTGCACATTGAAGGGGGCATGGTACATTATAACCTCAAAAAAGCAATAATAGTGTGAGATGACAACCCCATGCAAATGTCACAAAAATATTTATGCATATAGTTGCACTCAAGAACACAAATTCTCGAATATCATCACACAAAACATCGAAAAATACAAAAAGAAAGGAACTTGTGCAGTTTTGCTACTAAATAATTAATGCCAGTTAAAGGATTGCTGACTGATCAATTATGACAAATGAAGTTACATAAAACATTTCTACTTCGCATAAAATTACCAGTTCTCTGCCACTTAAAATGGTAAAAATTTGGATAACCTTTATTATATAATATTTCCTGGTGAGTATTTTGTTGCCTATTATGTACATATATCACAAATAAACTACAAAAATGCAAGAGTGATTAAGTAAGTATATTTTAGCATTCAAAGCATTATTTCCTGCACTTTACATTTTCCCCACATTTTACACTATTTCACTGAAGTCCCTTGAAAAGTGTAAAAACGGGGTTCTATGTATACATACAGTAAAAACCTGCTCTTACATTCCCGGATTTTATGTTTCCCTGCCATTTACACCATTTTTTGTCAGTCCTGTCAACTTTGCTATGTTTGTAATGTTAATTTGCCCCCATTTTTGTGTTAACATATTTACACTTTTCCCAGATTTTACATTCTTTAAATCATGTTCATAAAGAAAAACAATGACTTATTTGACATTAATAGACACTGGCATGGCTTTCACCTTCACGTATAATGTTTATAAATGTTACAAAGTCAAGATTCTTGAAACTTTGTGCTTATTCAAATGTAAAATTCGCGTTTAGTAATTTACAGTACGCGCCTAGTTGACCCATGATGCGGAGGCTGATTCCCATCAGCCACTGAGCCGATTGTCAGCTTAGCTTTTTTTACGTAACTGGTAGTTGTTCATGCTTGTGTGATGTGTTTCAATAATTTATTCTTATTGTGAAATGCAAATATTTACCTAAGTATTTTTTGTGAAGTTTATGAACGGTGAGACTGATGGTTTGCTTGCGTATGTTCTTCTGCATATTGAAGGGGCCACAGTATATTATAACCTCAAAAACATGATTATATTGGGAGATGGTGACCTTGTGCAAATGTCACAAATATACTTATGCTTAAATTTGCACTCGAAAACATGAATAAATTTTATCATTGTGTGAAACATCAAAAAATACAAAAGGTACAGTACGGAACTTGTGCAGTTTCACTACGTAAATGATGAAGGTCAATTAAAGGTTTGGTGACAAAGATGATTATGATGAATGAAATTACGTAAAAAATTTCTACTTCCTATTAAGTTACCAGTTCCAGTTCTGCCTGGTGCTTAAAACAGTACAAAATTTGGATAATCCTTATTACATAATAAATAAACTTCCTTGTAAGTATTTTGATACCTATTATGTACATATATCACAAATAAACTGCAAAAATTCAACGGTGATCCAGTAAGCATATTTTACCATTTAAAACATTATTTCCTGCATTTTACGACACTTTCATTAAGTCCCTTCAAAAGTGTAAAAACAGGGTTCTGCTGTGTGTGTGTGTGTGTGTGTGTGTGTGTGTGTGTATAAAATAGACGAAGATTACTCACCAGGCGAAGGAGCACAGGTGTAACAGCATCATAAATAAATAAATGAATACACACACACACACACACACACACACACACACAAATGCAAGCTTTCGCAACCCAGTTGCTTCTTCAGGCAGAAGGGAAGGAGAGGGAAAAGGAAATGATGAGGGTTTTAAGGAAGGGGGTAAGGAGCCATTCCAATCCCGGGAGAAGAAAGACTTACCTTGGGGGAAAAATGGAGGGTAAACAAATGCACATGTACCCACACAGACACAAGTACATTTAGGCAGACATACTGTCTGTCTGCCTAGGTGTACTTGTGTCTGTGTGAATGTATGGGTGCGTGTGCATTTGTTTACCCTCCATTTTTTCCCCCAAGGTAAGTCTTTCCTCTCCTGGGATTGGAATGGCTCCTTACCCCCTTCCTTAAAACCCTCATCATTTCCTTTTCCCTCTCCTTGCCTTCTGCCTGAAGAAGCAACTGGGTTGCGAAAGCTTGCGTTTGTGTGTGTATTCATTTATTTATTTGTGATGCTGTTACACCTGTGCTCCTTTGCCTGGTGAGTAATCTTCGTCTATTTTTTATATTTAATTTTTCCAGCTAGGAATTTTTCGTCTTAATATTCGTATTATATGACAGACGAAAAATTCCTAGTAGGAAAAATATATACATAAAAATAGATGAAGATTACTCACCAGGCAAAGGAGCACAGGTAGTTATAGTAGCACAAATAAATAACACACACACACACACACACACACACACACACACACACACACAAACGCAAGCTTTTGTAACCCAGTTGCTTCTTCAGGCAGAAGGGAAGGAGAGGGAAAAGGAAATGATGAGGGTTTTAAGGGAGGGGGTAAGGAGCCATTCCAATCCTGGGAGAGGAAAGACTTACCTTGGGGGAAGAAAAGGAACGTAAACAAATACACACACACCCACACATTTACACAGACGCAAACACACCTAGGCAGACATACTGTAGAAAGTAAAGAAGTTAAGAATTTAGACAGAGATGCCACTTGAGGCGGAGGCTCTGTCCAGAGAACTGAGGAAAAGATGTTAAAGATGGTGGGCGGGAATTCAAATTTAGCGGAGGTTGAGACAAGGATTGGTGTTGGTGGATGGTGTAACACTGTGCCAAGATGTGTGTGTCAGTTGGTAAATCACATGGGTACTATCGCAAGTGGCTGTGCCCTTGATCGTGTACACCTTCCGGGTTACGGGACTGGAGTAAGTGGTGGTGGAAGGGTGCATAAGGCAGGTTTTACAATGAGGGCAGTTACAAGGGTAGGAGCCAGAAGGTAGGGAAGAAGGTTTGGGGATTTCATAGGGATGGACTAGGAGGTTACGGACATTAGATGGGCGGCAGAAAGACACTCTCGGTGGAGTGGGAAGGATGTCATGAAGGACGGATCTCATTTTGAGGCAGAATTTAAGGAAGTCGTATCCTTGCTGGAGAGCCACATTCAGGGTCTGCTCCAGTCCCGGAAAGTATCCAGTGACAAGAGGGGCACTTCTGGGATTCTTCTGTTGAAGGTTCAGACTTTGGGGGGATAGGAAGTGGCTCTGGCGATTTGCTTCTGTACCAGATCAGGCGGGTAGCTGCGGGATTTGAAAGCTGTTATTAGGTTATTGGTGTACTGGTTCAGAGATTTGGGACTGGAGCAGACTCGTTTGCCATGAAGACCTAAGCTGTAGGAAAGGGAATGTTTGATGTGGAATGGATGGCAGCTGTCATAATGCAGGTACTGTTGTTTATTGGTAGGTTTGATGTGGACAGATGTGTGAAGTTGGCCGTTGACAGATGGAGGTCGACATCAAGGAAAGTGGCATGGGATTTGGAATAGGATCAGGTGAATTTAATGGGACCAAAGGAGTTGAGGTTGAAGAGGAAATTCTGGAGTTCTTCTTCACTGTGAGTCTATATCATGAAGATGTCATCAATGAATCTATACCAAACTTTGGGTTGACACGCTTGGGCATCCAGGAAGGCTTCCTCTAAGCGCCCCATGAATAAGACCCACCTCCTCTTCCTCAAAATCACTCTCTTCAAACCTTCCAGGAATTCCTTACTTCCAACCTTGCCTCTCAGTCTTTCCTGAGAAACTGTAATCCTACTCCCAACATTATCGCAGCTGAATCCCAAGCTATCCGTCATCTGAAGGCTGACCATTCCATCGTCATTCTCCCAGCCGACAAGGGATCCACGACTGTGGTACTTGATCAGCGGGAGTATGTGGCTGAAGGACTGCGTCAGCTTTCAGATAGCAGCACATATAGTCATTCATGGCAATCCCATCCCTGATGTCCAGGCACAGCTTCAAGGAATCCTCAAAACCTTAGGCCCCTACAAAACCTTTCACCTAACTCCATTCACCAGATACTTTCTGGGACTGGAGCGGACCCTGATGTGGCTGTCCAGTAAAGATACGACTTCCTTAAATCCTGCCCCGAAATGAGATTCATCCTTCATTACATCCTTCCCACTCCAGTGAGAGTGTCTTTCCACCGCCCACCTAACCTCCTAGTCCATCCCTATGAAATCTTGTAACCGCCCCTGTTGTAAAACCTGCCTTATGCACCCTTCCACCACCACTTACTTCAGTACCGTAACCTGGAAGATGTACACGATCAAGGGCAGAGCCACTTGCGATAGTACCCACGTGATTTACCAACTGACATGCCTGCACTGTGAAACATTCTATGTGGGAATGACCATCAACAAACTGTCCATTTGCATGAATGGTCACAGGCAGACAGTGTTTGTTGGTAATGAGGATTACCCTGTGGCTAAACACGCCTTGGTGCATGACCAGCACATCTTGGCACAGTGATAAACTATCCAGGTTATCTGGATACTTCCCACCGACACCAATCCTTCAGAACTCCGGAGATGGGAACTAGCCCTTCAGCATATTCTCTCTTCCCATTGCCCACCTGGTCTCAACCTCCGCTAAATTTGAATTCCCGCCCACCATCTTTAACATCTCAACATCTTTGCCTCAGTTCTCTGGACAGAGCCTCTGCCTCAAGTTGCATATCTGTCTAACTTCTTTATCTTCTACAGTTAGAACCTAACTTCTTTGCTTTCTACAGTATGTCTGCCTAAGTGTACTTGTGTCTGTGTAAATGTGTGGGTGTATGTGCATTTTTTTACCTTCCATTTTTTCCCCCAAGGTAAGTCTTTCCTGTCCCGGGATTGGAATGGCTCCTTACCCCCTTCCTTAAAACCCTCATCATTTCCTTTTCCCTCTCCTTCCCTTCTGCCTGATGAAGCAGCTAGGCTGCGAAAGCTAGCATTTTTGTGTGTGTGTGTGTGTCTGTGTGTTTATTTGTTGCTATTACTGCCTGTGCCCTTTCGCCTGGTAAGTGACTTCTTCTATTTTTTACGTATATTTTTCCTTTTAGGAATTTTTCCTCTATAATATACATTTATATTAAGTAGATGAAGAATACTTAGCAGGCGAAGGAGCACCGGTAGTGATAGTAGCACAAATAAATAAAACACACACACACACACACACACACACACACACACACACACAAAAGCTAGCTTTTGCAGCCTAGCTGCTTCCTCAGGCAAAAGCAAGGAGACGGAAAAGGAAATGATGATGGTTTTGAGGGAGTGGGTAAGGAGCCATTTCAATCCCGGGAGAGGAAAAACTTACCTTGGGGGAAAAAAGGAGGGTATATATATATATATATATATATATATATATATATATATATATATATATATATATATGACTTTCCAGGTGGGAAAAATAGGTATGAAATAAAGATTTTTGACTTACCTAAAGTACAGGCTCGTCGACAGAAACATAAAACGCACACAAAAACACACAAACATTCGAGCTTTCGCCACCACTGGTGGCTTCTTCGGGAAAAAGAGGAAGGAAGGAGAGGAGAAAGGGAAGGATACGGGTTTTAAGGAAGTGGAAAAGGAGCCATTCCAATCCCAGGAGTGGAAGGACTTACCTTAGGGGACAAAAAGGAGGTAAAGAAATACACACACACTCACACATATCCACATGCAAACACAGCCAGGCAGACATTTGTAGAAACCAAAGTAGTTGGACAGAGATACCACTTCAGGCAGAGGCTCTGTCCACAGAACCGAGGCAAAGATGTTAAAGATGGTGGGCGGGAATTAGAATTTAGCGGAGGTTGAGACCAGGTGGGCAACGGGAAGAGAGAATGTGTTGAAGGACAAGTTCCCATCTCCGGAGTTCTGAAAGATTGGTGTTGGTGGGAAGTATCCAGATAACCCGGATGGTGTAACACTGTGCCAAGATGTGCTGGCCGTGCACCAAGGCATGTTTAGCCACAGGGTGATCTTCATTACCAACAAACAGTCTGCCTGTGACCGTTCATGCGAATGGACAGTTTGTTGCTGGTCATTCCCACATAGAACGCTTCACAGTGCAGGCATGTCAGTTGGTAAATCACGTGGGTGCTATCGCAAGTGGCTCTGCCCTTGATCGTGTACACCTTCCGGGTTACGGGACTGGAGTAAGTGGTGGTGGAAGGGTGCATAGGGCAGGTTTTACAACGGGGGCGGTTACAAGGGTAGGAGCCAGAGGGTAGGGAAGGTGGTTTGGGGATTTCATATGGATGGACTAGGAGATTACGGAGGTTAGGTGGGCGGCGGAAAGACACTCTCGGTGGAGTGGGAAGGATGTCATGAAGGATGGATCTCATTTCAGGGCAGGATTTAAGGAAGTCGTATCCTTGCTGGAGAGCCACATTCAGAGTCCGCCCCAGTCCCGGAAAGTATTTATTACATTTGGAATCTGTGAAAGGTACATTAACACATATGTTCTCTTTTTGTAAGTTTATATTGTGTATTCTGTTCTGACATGTTATACATCCAAGAGGATTTCCTCAAATCGGATCAACTGATACAAAAAGTACATCTTATCTTTAACTTCTATTTACTGCTTGATCTATCCTCTTTGGTTATATACATTTTCTTTGGCATGGCTCACTAGTAATGTATAGCATCTCTGACTTCCACAATCGAAAACATCATCCACACGACCTAGGTTGTGAATTACTTTCCCCTTCTGTTTCAATCCTTATTTCTTCTCTTTTCACTTACCTGATGAAGGAACCCTGTTCCAAAAGCTTGTCCTATTTCTTTCTATACTATTGGCAGTACAGCATAAATCTATCTCTTTTGAAGAATAATTTATTATCTCTGTGGAGAATTTCCATCAGTAATCGAATGAATGAATGTGTTTGATTATAGCCGAGGTATTGAATACTGAAATAATGAAGGTTAGAATGACCTTACAATTGTTTTTTAGTGAAGTAATATGGGAATGTGCCAAACATGTAGCAACAGATAATTTTATATATTAAATAATTTGAACACAGTTAATAATATAGTAATAAGGATAGATTACAGCTCACCACAAAGACATGGCGATGAGCTGCAACAGGCACATACAAAAGACATACACATACAACACTTTCAGCTATCGGCCTGCCCTTCTTCAGAAAATAGAACATTTACACAATCACACAACACAGTCATAAAATCATCACCTCTGGCTGCCGCACTTCGAACCACAGGTGACAGTTGTGTGCCTATGTGATTGCGTGAATGTTCTGTTTTCTGAAGAAGGCCATGGCCGATAGCTGAAAGTTTTGTATGTGTGTGTCTTTTGTATGTGGCTGTCACAGCTCGTCATTATGTATTTGTGGTGAGTTGTAATCTGTCCTTCTTACTATATTATTAATTCAACCTGGACTTTCCATTATCAAATTTGAACACAGTGTCTTAAAATACATTTTTTTTCTTCTCTCTGCTTATTTATGCTATATCAAGTATGTACGGTTCACTGGTTTCTGCAATAGATCCCAGATACATAGATAGATAGACAGAGTGAAAGAAACAGAGAGATAGCCATAGTACTAACATATACAAAACATTCATCACTTTAGCTGTCAATAAGTAAGATACATCAAAGTTGTTCACTGGTATACTTTATTACTTAAATAACTTAAAGTACAAAGCTTTTTGCACCAGCTGATGGCTTACTGATGCCATGTGAAAAATTACTTGAATTTATAGACTTATTGTATTTAATATGTACATATGTTAGGTAAGGAAATCTTTGTTAGGCAGACAATGTCAGTCACAAAATTCACAGTAAAATATATATATATATATTGACATATTTCAGAAAGAAAAGTCACATTTCATCACAGCACTGAAGAAGACGCTTAAAGAATTTCATACTAAAATGAGAAATTTTAAAATGAGTGAATAATATACTTATGTTTGCAAGTTTTCCAGATATTTCTGTGAAATAAAGAATAAAGGAGAGCATTCCTACACTAATGCAATACCTTTTAAATACTACATCAGGGACTATTGTAACTTCAATGTGTACAATTTATTTCCCAATCATCTGACTCTGTTAAAAGATTTTTTCCCAAAACTTAGAATCTAAAAGTAAATGTATATTGGAGAACCAGTCAGACAGAAGGTTATTCACTGTTGCAATATGATTGTAATCATGAGAATTCTGTTGGTTTGTGTGATATTGTCAAGGCTGAAGAGAGTGGGTACTGTTTTATTGGTCTTGGTATTTGTAATTTATTTTAAGAAAGAATGGTAATAATGTTTTTCTACTTCCACATATTTAGACTTACTGTTGAAATATTAAAAATGTATTTTTATTAAGTACTAAATGTGTTTAGATTCTTTAATCTCAGTAGTAAAAACTTATCACACTAGTGTTCCCAAAATCAGCTGTAAATATGAATGACTGAATCAAAAGTATGAAGCATACATATGCTGGTAGGGTAAGTCACAGAAATATCATTTCATTAGGACCAAAAATTACTACAATTATCTAGAATAATAATAATCTTAAAAAAGCAATACTGTTACAATAAAACCAAAGACACTATTTTGGAACAGATGCTGTCCATTTGATAACAGATTTCGAATAAGTTTTGTTCTATTTATTATAATTGCATTATGGGATATGTGTGCTATAAAGCAAGCAAGCTGCTTCATTCTGAAACTCACACAATACTCCAAGTCAACCTAGAAACAAAATTCAGTAAAATCAAAGGAGTGCACACACAATTATTGCCTGTTTCATTCATACATTCATGCAGTTTTTAATAGTTGGCCAGTCAAGAAGAAAATATATTTTCTTCATGAATCAAGGAATTATCCTCTGTCAGGTCAAAAAGAAAAAGAACATCAACAAAAAATGTTAATTTCAAACTAACACTGAGTATTTTTCATGTTCAGTTATTCAAATAGGTTTTATTTTATTTTAGCACTTTCAAAGGGATTAAGTTTGATTCATAGTGCCACACAATGTTATTTATACACAACAATTGAAATATATATTTTTTCTTTCTTTATTTTACATTATACAAAAACAGTCAAACAAAAAACAAAAAACATAGGAAACAAAATGTAAAAATCAATGAAATACTTTTCCATAAATATCATAGCACTTTCCAATTACTTTGAAATTGGAAACTGTCACTTGCTGCGCTGATTATTGTTCATGTTCCAACTGTCACACCACATGATTTGTACTTATACGTATGTGTGGACATTGTTTCTCATGTGTCATTCATTTGCACACAACTTGCTTACGTCCTCCAGGGCTTCACAATCACACTAGTTCTTTTCACTGCACATCAGATACCCCATGAGAGTCACTTAATACATTGATCTGTCTGTGATGGTATCATGAGTTTCAGAATGAAGGATTGTGACTAAATGCAAAACACATATGGCCACTTTTTATTCAATTATGGTTACAGCAACTGTAGTTAAGTTTGTTGTGGTACATTCAAGAACACCATGAATTTTGGCATAGTGGGCTTCTATGGCTGCAACAGCTTGCTCCAGCTCTGAACCACATACAATAGGATTCCCTGAAAAAAAAATTGATGTGTAAGACAAATTTCAAGTAAAATTTATATTTGGAGTTACTATAGATGACAGCTGGAAGAATAATGTAAAAGGAAACGAAGGGCTTAACAAATTATGACATTTTAAACATCATCATTCCATGCTAACAATGTCATTTACATGCACAAAACTGTGATAATATCTGAAGAGAGAAATTTATCTCTGAACTGTCCAATTATGGAGTATATACCAAAATAATTTAGTCTCTGAACTGTTGTTTGACATTCAGACAATAAATTAATTCAAATATTAGTGCAGTTGCTGACTCTCGCAAGCTGATTATGTCAACTATAGTATATAGTGAAAATTTTGGTTGCAGAAATACAGCTTTTGAAACTGAAAAACACACAAAGTTCTTCAAGTAAGATATTCATTGAAGATGACCTTTTTATTACATTGTTGAATATAAAATGTTATTAAGTTACTTGATGATAATGAAAACCTAATGAGACATTAACAGGAGCTCCATTCACTTCAATAGTGCTGCATGTATAAATTCATCTAGATAAACCTATTACTGACAAAATAAATGACCTTGTGATTAATTTAGCAAAAAAGTTACCTCACTATTTGTTTTAAATGCCTGCAAAGCATCCCTTTCGATTCTTCTTGTATGTACTCCATGACTAGTAGCTGCTTTAATAAGGTAATATGTAAAATTATATTTAAGAAAGGATCATTACAGTAAGGTACAATAAGCTGAAATAAAGCAATGGTCCATGAAAATATATTCAGATAATTCTCATGGATCATAAAATGTGTGTACACATCAGCTCCTTTAATAAAAAGGCAAAATAGTTCCTATTATGTATACATAATTAAATATTAGCAATTTATAGGGCCTTTACATTGAGAAGCACAGTAATTAGTGAGCAAATAATAATCACATAAAAATAGTATAACAAGTAAAATATAAAATAGACCTGAATAATGTACCATGAAATATTAGCAATTATAGGGCATTGACATTGAGAAGCAGATTAATTAGTGAACAGGTAATAATCACATAAAAATAGCATAACGAGTAACATATAAAATAGACCTGAATAGTTGTTACACGCCAGCTTATCAACTCTCTCTTTCTCTCTTTCATCCCTCTTTCCCTCCCACCATCTCCCCCCCTCCTCTCTCTCTCTCTCTCTCTCAAACAACCAACATTATTACACATATGAAGAATGGGTGGTAAATAATTGCGAAGATTAAGCCCTGTGATCAACCAAGAACTCATAAAAATCACAAAATTTATTTTTGATCTATGGAACAAGTATTCATCTAATCCAATCTAATATAACCTAATCTCGAATTTCCCAAGCGTTAACTGGACGTAAGATTCATAATGTATAGCTATTCAAAAATTCATTTTTTATGAACAATACTTTACTGACAAGATTATCTGTATCATTAAACACTGCTGATTACAGTCTTGACTTCAGACATTTGAAAATACAGCTCCTGACAAACTGTATCTTTTTTTAATTTCAAGAGTTGCATTATGGAACCATTACTTATTGTCCTATCAGCAAAGCTCAGCATTTAAGGAGATGATAGGAATGATCATTTGAAGCACAAAAAGTTTGTATTTTAGCCAGCAATCATATGTATCTGTGTGTGTGTGTGTGTGTGTGTGTGTGTGTGTGTGTGTGTGTGTCGTGCTGGAGGGGTCATCGTAACAGTGAGTTGCAATCTATCCTCATTATATTGAGTTGAAACCAATCCTCATTATATTATTGATATCTTTAAAATCTGTTGGGGGTATTACATGTGTAGGTCTAGTAATGTTGAGAAAATAGGAATGCAGGTGGGCTACTACAAACAGCACAGTGATCACATTATTATAGCCAAGATAGATAAAAAACAACACCCACAACAATCATACAAGTTATATGGCAACTAGCTCTGCAAATGGTGAGGAGATTGAAGAAATGTATGAGAAGATGAAAGAAATTATTCAGACAGTTGAGGAAGAAGAAAACTTGACTGTGATGGGGGATTGGAATTCGTTAGTAGGAGAAGAAAGGAAAGGAAAAATAATAGGTGAATAAAGACTGGGGAAGATAAATAAAAGAGGAAGCCTCCTAGTAGAATTTTGCATAGAACATAATTTAATATAGCAATCATTTGGTTTAAGAATCATGAAAGAAAGTGTATACATGGAAGTAACCAGGAGATACTGAAAGGAACCATATAGATTTTATTGTGATAAGACATACTTTTAGAAAATATTCAGGGACAGACATAGATTCTGAGCATATAATATTAGATATGAAGTGTAGACTGAAACTGAAGATAGGAAAAGAGGGAGACGGGATCTGGATAAATCAAAGGAATCTGAGGTTCTTGAGAGTTTCAGAGGGAGTTTGAGGCAACAGTTGACAGAAATGGGGGAAAGTAACACAGCAGAAAATGAATGGGCAGCATTGAGGGAGGAAATAGTAAAGGCAGCAGAGAACCAAATGGGTAGAAAGGCAGGAACTAAAAAAAAGTCCTTCGTTATCACAGGGAATATTGAATTTAATTGATGAAAAGAAAATACAAAAATGGAGTACAGATGTCTAAAAAAAATGAAATTGACAGAAAGTGTGAAACAGCTAAGCAAGAATAGCTAGAAGACAACTGCAACTTTGTTGAACAATGTGTAACCAAAAAATGAAAGAGACTTTTGATGAAAAGAAAAGCAGCAGAAAAGCAGAACTTAAAGACAATATTGTAGAAACTGATGAAGAAATATATGAAGATGAAATAGGAGGTACTATCCTGAGAGGCAATTTTGATAGAGCATTTTAAAACATAAGTCAAAAGAAGGCCCCTGGAGTAGAGAATATACTCTCAGAACTACTGAAGTCTCTGAGAGAGCCAGCCTTGAGAAAACTATTTCACCTGGTGTGTGACATGTATAAGTCAGGCAAAACAGCATCAGGCATCAAGAAATGTGTTAATAATCTCAATTCCTAAGAAAGTTTTGAAGTTTATATTGTTTCTAATGACATGTCATTGAAGGCCTTCTTTGTAAAAATTTACAGGCAGAGTTATAGATTGGAATATACAAATAAAATCATAAGTGAGGGTATATCACCATTTTAAAGACTGATTAACTGTATTCTCTTTTTAAAGTTAAAGTGAAGTGTATGAGGGCAGTTTGAACAGTTCTCAAAATGTAACAGACAGAGAAATGTAGACCAGTACAATATTTTTAGTTTTAAATTTAGTCTTCCTGTACACTAATGCACTTCACCCATTAGTGTTACAATGCAGTGAACTAATGTTGAAAATTATATTCCTCCAATCCTGCAAAATCCCCATGAACATCCATTGTCAGTTCTTCATTTGCAGAGAATCTCTGTCAATCAAGTAAAATTTTAACCTTAGGAAAACAGATGGAGGATTGAGGGAGCCAAATCAGGTGACTGAATCAGGCTTGGAAAAAATTTGTATACCTTACGTATTTTCGCTATGGCAAAAACTTTTCTATGTATGTCTTGATGAAACCTGACCTTCTTACATATTGAACCTGACATTTTTACTACAAGTGGTTGTGAATGTTTTTTTAGTATCATCCTGTAATTGTTTGACTAATGGAAAAACAGTCTAATATCAGAATCCCTTTTGCATTTCTTAAAACTGATGCCAAGATCTTTCCAGCTGTGCTAAATGCCTTTGCTTTCTTTGGTAGTAGTGAAGTAATATATTTCCACTGCTTTGATTGTTGTTTTGTCTCTTTCCAGCAGTGGTCAATGCCTTTGCTTTCTTTGGTAGTAGTGAAGTAATATATTTCCACTGCTTTGATTGTTGTTTTGTCTCTGGGGTATAGTACAGAACCCAACTTTTGTCTATGACCACAAACTGCTGTGAAAGGTATTGTTGATTGCACTAAAAATGGATTGAAGATTGTTGAACATTTCCATTCTGATGGATTTCTGAGTCTTCATTAAGAGTCATGGCACACATATAGCAGATAATTTTCTTTTATTCATTTGCACTTTTAAAATGTGATGTCCATTCAGATAACATCTCTAGAGCTTCAGAATTTTCTTGCATGGAGTACTGGCATGGCTTGGTCAACCACTATGGGAATAATCATCATTTATTTTGCCACTTTTCAGCTGCTATATATCAAGAAGCCTAACCATCTGTATTCTGAAAATTAACATGATTCTTCACTTTTTTTTTTTTTTTTTTTTTTTTTTTTTTTTTTTTTTTTATGAAGATTTTAGAGATTTTAATCACTGTTTGAATTTTAATATTTTTCCAAAATCACAATACACTACACAGAAAAAACAACAGAGAGTTGTACACACTACACAGCTGTATCCAGAGCTCAGATGCATAATGTGTTTACTCATATAGGATGACCCATTATCACAAGGGAAACTTGTTGCATTAGAGGTGACACATGGTAATGATTCTACAAACTTTTCAAACTACCCTTGTAAATTATTGACAGTGAGATTTCATAGATATAATCAAAATCTCTGATATGTGTTTAATACGTCTATAAAAGAGCTGTAAAGCAAACATGGAGATATTGTGTAAATTGTCATAATTATGAATGCAATATACAGTAGGCAACATAAAATATAAAAAATTGTCTTGTACGCAATACATATAATGGAGCATAGTAAATGTTCTCTCTCTCTCCCACTACACACACACACACACACACACACACACACACACACACAACATGTATATACAGTTAAAAAAATTCATCTTACCATCAACATAAATCCTAAGGGTGTCATAAACACCAAACCTTCGACACCTAGTGTGCGCTATAAGATCCTGACCCACTGTTTGTATCTGATTGTGTGATAAATCAGCCCAACAAAGAACTGGAAGTCCATGAAAGTCTTTTTCTAGGGCCGTTAGTAAGTTATTTGAAACATACAAAAACTCCAAAGCTGGCAGAACAGTCTGAAAAGATAGACATTTGTATTTAATAACTCATTATAAATACTATATGATATTTACAATGACAATGACAATAAACATAATGTCCATATATGTTTTACATTAGAAAGTATCATGTTTTACAAAAAAAATTGTAGTTTTTTAAGGTGAGAGTTGAGTAAATTTGAATTGTTTATGAGATCATAGCAAATTGGCACACAGGAAATATATTGACTATTTGTATTTAGATAAGTGAATTAGTTGTGTAATTTTGTTTTTCGAAATAATACTTAATGTAAGGTTTTCTTGGTATTTTTCATTCTTGGTACTAGTACTCACTGTTATGGTCTGGTTTCTCGCATCTCTCCCTGTAAGTCTATCCTGTGCAAGAATCCATCTTTCCATAGTTACTGCAACCTACATCCATTCATAACCACTCCCTGTACTCAAGCTTTAATTGCCCTTTATCGACAATACAGATTCCTCCCATCACATAAATGTATTTTGTTGCAGACAGGCACAATGAAAAAGAAGTCTTAAACTATTTTAAGGTTAAGGTTTTGGTCAAAAGCAACTGCCAAACTTTGGTAGACCACAAAATTAACCATCAGGTGCTAAATATGATGCACATCACAACACATTCATGGGCTATTGTGATATTCCTTTGCAACACAAGTTTCTCTAAGCTACACACGTGGAAATAAATACTGTGCTCTCACAATTTCCTTGCTCTAAACATCCACTAAGTTGTTTTCCACTGCCTCGTCTCATCTTTCCCTATGCTCTTCTGTACACAGCACTCCTTCCCAATTCACATCAAATACTACAGCACTTCACAGCAAAGGTGCTCTACAAGCAGATGGTGCGAACTTACTTGTGAGCAGTAAATATGTAGTGAGGGAGTTAATTACTTCAAACTACAGTGCAGAGCAAATTTGATACTAGAAGCTTCTTCACTTACACATTCAGCTGCATTATGAATTTTAATTTATCTTTTACTAGCTTTCATCCCAGAGCTTCATTCACATTGATGACCTTGCATATGTGTCAAAGACCATCAAAAGCGTAATAATTTTACAACTTTGTTCTTAAGTTATAACCAGGATAAAAATGATTGCAATCTTCGGTATAAGTATAAACTGTGTGTAAAATAACAGTAAACACTGTTCTTCTTTTCGAGATCAACATAAAGATATTATTAAATATTAAAAGAAATGTTTGATACATCCTGACTAAAATGATGACTTAAGAAACTATATGTTATAAAAATTATGCAGGATTCAAATGTCATCAAAATTGATTTGGGGCTTTGAAGATGCTGAAGTCTGGTGTACACATTGCATTCATTATGTTGATTCATATTACATACAACATATCAACCATTAAAAGTATTTTGATAAATCTGAAGTAAAAGAATAAATAGGTTTTCCAAGGAGTTTTCAAGCATATATATAAGAGAAACGTTGATGCTCAGCTGTTCAATATCTTGTGTTATATCCTTAAAATCAACAAATGTCTTGAATTACATAATTTCTAATGTAGTCTATGTTCTTCTTCAGCAATCAAGCTATCTCCATACACAATTTCATCAAATGATTTTAATCCAAAATTGTGTGGTTATGGAATATCGCCCCAGATTTGTAACTGAATAGAGGATTACCTGTCAGAGAGGGCACAGTGTGTAGTAATTGGTGGTAAGGCATTGACTAAACAGAGGTGATATCCAGTGTTCCACAGGGTAGTGTTATTGGTCCTCAGCTGTTCCTAACCTTCATAAACAATTTGGGAGAAAATCTTAGCAGCTCTCTTAGGTTGTTTGCAGATGATGCCATCATTTATCATCTAGTAAAGTCATCTAAAGATCAAAACCAACTGCAGAATGATCTAAATAAGATGTCAGTATGGTGAAAAAATTTCCAATTGACTCTAAATAATGAGAAGTGTGAAGTTGTCCACATGAGTATGAAAAGAAATCTGTTAAACTTTGTTTACAAGATAAATCAATCAAATGTGAAGACTGTAAACTCCACTAAATACCTAGAAATTACTATTATATCAGACTTCAACTGCAAAGAACACATAGATAATATTGTAGAAAAGACAAACCAGAGACTGTGTTTTATTGGCAGAACACTTAAAAGATGCAACAGAACTACTAAAGAGACTGCATACACTATGGTTGTCTGTCCTCATTTGGATTATTGCTGCCCAGTATGGGATCCTTATCAGGTGGGTTTGACGGAGGACATAGAAAGAGTCCAAAGAAGGGCAGCTCATTTTGTATTGTCACAATACAGGGGAGACAGCGTTATGGAAATGATACAGTATCTGGAATGAGAATCATTACAACAACGGCGCTTATCTCTGCGGCATGGGCTACTTACGAAACTCCAATCACCAACATTCTCCTCCAAATGCAAAAATATATTGTTGACTCCCACTTACATAGGTAGAAATGATCATCATAATAAAATATGAGAAATCAGAGCTCGAATAGAGAGATTCAGGTGTTCTTTCTTCTCACGCGCTATTTGAGAATGGAATGGTAGATAGAATAATGGTGGTTCGATGAACCCTGTGCCAGGCACTTAAATGTGATTTGCAGAGTATCCCGTGTAGATGTAGATGTAGAAAGAAGGTTGTATACGTGGAAGAGACAAGGAGACACCAGGAGGAACCAGATAGTTTTATAATGGTAAGACATAGATTTTGGAGCCCTGTTTTAAACTGTAAGACATACCCAGGGGCAGATATAGACTCTGACCTAATCTTGTTGGTTATGAATTATAGGCTGAAACTAAAGAAAGGTAGGAAAATAAGGAGATGGGGCCCAGTTAAATTGAAAGAACATGAAGTGCTTGAGAATTTCAGAGGCAGCTTTAGGCAACAATTAATGGAAATGGGAGGAAATAAAATACTAGAAGTGGAATGGGTAGCATTGAGAGATGAAACAGTGAAGGCAGCAGAAGACAAAATAGTTAGGAAGGTAAGACACAAAAAATTCATGGATATCACAGGAAATACTAAATTTAATTGATGAAAGGAGACACCTACAGTAAAATAAAAGAGACATTTGGAGACAAGAAAAATAGTTCTATGAATATCAAGAAATGAGATGGAAAAGCAGTTCTGAGCAAAGAAGGGAAAGCTGAAAGGTGGGAAAAAAATATAGAGGGGGCTCTATAAGGGAAATGAACTTAGAGACAATATTGTAGGCAGGAAAGAAGAAGTAGATGAAGATGATAGGAGCTAGTATACTGAGAGATGGTTTTATCAGGGTACTGAAAGAGTTAAGTCTAAACAAGGTACCAGGAATAGATGACATTCCATCAGAGCTACTGAAGTCTCTGGGAGAACCAACCATGACAAAACTATTTCACCTGGTGTGTAAGATGTATGAGACAGGCAAAATACCATCAGACTTTCAGAAAAATGTAATAATCCCCATTCCAAAGGAAGCATGCTCAGACAGGTGTGAAAATTTCAGAACAATCAAGTCATGGTTGCAGAATTTTAACACGAATTACTTACACAATGATGGAAAAGCTGGTAGAAGTTAACCTCATGGATGATTGGTTTGGATTCAGGAGAAATGTAGGAACATGAGATGCAATACTCACCTTCAGACTTATCTTAGAAGATAGATTAAGGAAAGGCAAACATATTTCTAGCTTTTGTAGATTTGGAGAAAGCTTTTGACAATGTTGATCAGAATACACTCCTCCAAATTCTGAAGCAAACAGGAGTAAAAGATAGAGAATGGAAGGTTATTTATAACTTGTACAAAAACTAGATGGGATGCACTGGTTGAGAAGGGAGTAAAATAGGGTTATAGCCTTCCTTCAATGTTATTCAATCTGTAAATTGTGCAAGGAAAGCAAGGGGATATTTGGAGAAGGAATTAAAGTTCAGGGTGGAAAAATAAAAACATTGTGTTTTGTGCTTGTATCAGAGACAGCAAATGACCTGGAAGAGCAGTTGAAAGGAATGGACAGTGTATTGAAAGGTGTGTATAAGATGAACATTGTTATTGTCTGGAGACTGGTTTGATGCAGCTCTCCACCCTACTCTATCCTCAGCAAGCCTCTTCAGCTCTTCATAAGAACGGCAACCTACTTCCATATGAATTTGCTTACTATATTCATCTCTTGGTCTCCCTACCTACACACTTCCCTCCAATACTAAATTCACAATTCCTTGACGTTTAAGAATGTTTTAAACCAATCGATCCCTCCTGTTAGTCAAGGTATGCCAGAAATTCCTTTTCTCCCCAATTCTGTTCAGTACCTCTTCATTAGTTACACGATCCACCCACCTAATCTTCAGCATTTTTCTGTGGTATCACATTTCAAAAGTCTCTATCCTCTTCCAATCCACACTGTTTATAGTCCATGTTTCACTCCCATACAAGGGAACATTCCACACAAATACCTTCAGAAAGGACTTCCTTATGGTTAAATTAATATTTTATGTTAACAAATTTCTATCTTTCAAAATTGACATTCTTCATTTTAGATCCTCTGTACCGCCACTATCATATGTTATTTTACTACCCAAATACCAAAATTCATTTACCTCCTTTATTGATTCGTTACCTAATTTAATTCTTTCAGCATCATCTGATTTTCTAAGACTGCATTCCATTACTCTTCTTTTGCTCTTGTTAATGTTCATCTTGTATGCTCCTTTCAACACACTGTCCATTCCATTCAACTGCTCCTCTAGGTCTTTTGCTGTCTCTGGCAGAATTACAATGTCATCAGCAAAATGCAAGATTTTTATTTCTTCACCCTGAACTGTAATTCCTTCACTAAATTTCTCCATGCTTTCCTTTACAGCTTGCTCAATGTACAAATTGAATAACATTGGGGAAGTTACAAGTTGTAAATAACCTTCCGCTCCCTATATTTTACTCCTGCTGATTTCAGAATTTGAAAGAGTGTATTCCAATCAACATTGCCAAATGCTTTCTCCAAATCTACAAACGCTAGAAATGTAGGTTTGCCTTTCCTTCGTAAGGTGAGGATTGCCTCTCATGTTCCTATATTTCTCCTGAATCCAAACTGGTCTTTCACAAGGTCGGCTTCTACTAGCTTTTCCATCCTTCTGTAAATAATTCGTGTTAAAATTTTGCAACCATGGCTTATTAAACTGATGGTTCTGTAATTTTCACACCTATCTGCACCTGCTTTCTTTGGAGTGGGATTATTACATTTTTCTTAAAGTCTGAGGATATTTCTCCTGTTTCATACAAATTATGCACCAGGTGAAATAGTTTTGTCATGGCTGGTTCTTACAGAGACTTTCTGAGGGAATTTTGTCCACTTCTTGTTTCGACTTAAGTCTTTCAGTGCTCTGTCAGGTTCTTCTTTCAGTACAGTATCTGCTACTTCATCTTCATCTACATCCTCTTCCCTTCCTACAATATTGCCTCTAAGTTCATTTATTTTGTAGAGCCACTCTATATACTCTTTCCACCTTTCAGCTTTCCCTTCTTTGCTGATAACTGGTTTTCTATCTGTGTTCTTTACATTCATAGAGCTGCTTTTCTGATCTCCAAATGTTTCTTTTATTTTCCTGTAGATGGTATCTATTTTTCCCTATTTGTACATCCTTCTACAGACATGAATTTGCCTTCTAGCCACTCCTGCTTAGCTGTTTTACACTTCCTATCAATCTCATTCCTTAGTCGTCTGTACTCCATTTTGCCTGTTTCATTTACTGCATTTTTATATTGTCTCCTTTCATCAATTAAATGTAGTATTTCCTGTGATATCCAAGAATTTTTTGTAGGTCTTGCCTTTCTACCTATTTTTTCCTCTGCTGCCTTCACTATTTCATCTCTCAATGCTACCCATTCATCTTCTACTGTTTTATCCCCCCCCCCCCCCCCCCCCATTTCTGTCAATCGTTGCCTAAAGCCCCTTCTGAAATTCTCAAGAACTTGAGGTTCCTTCAATTTATCCAGGTCCCAACTCCTTATTTTCCTACCTTTTTGCAGTTTTTTCAGTTTCAGCCTACAGTTTGTGACCAACAAGTTAGGTCAGAGTCTATATCTGCCCCTGGGTATATCTTACAATTTAAAACCTGGTTACAAAATCTCTCTTACCATTTTAAAATCTATCTGGTACCTACCAGTGTCTCCTGGTCTCTTCCACATATACAACCTTCTTTCATGATTCTTAAATCAAGTGTTTCCTATGATTAAATTATGTTCCATGCAAAATTCTACCAGGTGATCTCCTCTTTCATTCCTTTTGCCCAATCCATATTCACCTACTTTTTTCCTTCTTTTGCTTTTCCTATTAACAAATTCCAGTCTCCCATCAGAATTAAGTTTTCCTCTCGCTTAATTGCCTGAATAATTTCCTTTACCTCCTCATACATTTCTTCGATCTCCTCATCATCAGCAGAGCAAGTGGGCATATAAACTTGTACTACTGTGGTTGGTGTTGGCTTTGTATCTATCTTGATGATGATAATGCTATCACTGCACTGCTCATAGTATTTTACCCGCATTCCTATTTTCTTATTCATTATCAGACCTACTCCTGTAATACACCCAACTGATTTTGTATTTATAATCCTGTACTCACTTGACCAGAAATCCTGTTCATCTTTCCACCGAACTATATCTAACTTCAGCCTATCCATTTCCCTTTTTAAATTTTCTATCTTCCCTGCTTGATTAAGGGATCTATCATGCCCCATCCCAATCCGTAGAATGCCAGTGTTGTCTTTCTTGATGATCATATCCTCCTGAGTAGACCCCGCGTGGAGATCTGATGGGGGACTATTTTACCTCCAGAATATTTTACTCGAAAGGATGCCATCATACAGTAGAGCTGCTTGTCCTCAGGAAAAGTAACGGCTGTAGTTTTCTCTTTTAGCCATTTGCAGTAGCTGTGTGGCAAAGCTGATGTTACAAGGCCAGCTCAGTCAATCATCCAGACTGTTGCCCCTGTAACGACTGAAAATGCTGCTGCCCCTCTTCAGGAACCACACATTTGTCTGGCCTCTCCACAGATACCCCTCCATTCTGGTTGTACCTGCAGTACAGCTATTTGTATCATTGAGGAACGCAAGCCAAACCACCTCGGCAATGTCTGTGGTTCATGAGGGTGGCCATTAACAAGAGCAAAACAAGGGTAATGGGGTGCAGTCTATGAAAATCAGGTGATGTAGAAGGAATTGCATTAGGTAACGAAACAATAAAAGTGGTAGATGAGTTTTGTCACTTGGGCAGTAAAATAACACATGATAGTCACAGTACAGATGATATCAAATGTAGAATGGCAATGGGAAGAAAAGTGTATATGTATATATATGTAGCATATATGTATCCCATTGGTCATTAGAAATAGTGTAAAAATTTGAAGTAAAATTGTCAAGAATTTTGTTAACAATATTTCTCCTTTATATATTACATACAGATTTATATAATGATGTATAAAAATAGAGATTGAGTAACCTTGCTGCGATGGAATATTTCCTTTCACACCGACCACCTGCAACCCTACCTACAACCTCTTTCCTTACTACCCTAGCCAGCTTCATGCTAACCCACAATTTCTTCACCTTTGAGGGCCAAAAATACCAACAACTAAAGGGAACAGCCATTGGAGCCAGGATGACCCCCTCATACGCAAACTTATTTATGGGATGCTTAGAGGGAGCCTTCTTGGATACCCAAGCCTGTCAACCCGAAGTACGGTATAGATTCATTGATGACATAGTCATGATGTGGACTCACAATGAAGAAGAACTCCAGAATTTCCTCTTCAACCTCAACTCCTTTGGTCCCATTAAATTCACCTGGTCCTATTCCAATCTCAAGCCACTTTCCTCTACGTCAACCTCCATCTGTCCACCGGCCAACTTCACACATCCGTCCACATCAAACTCACCAATAAACAACAGTACCTCCATTATGACAGCTGCCATCCATTCCACATCAAATGCTCCCTTGCAGCTTAGGTCTTCATGGCAAATGAGTCTGCTCCAGTCCCGAATCCGTGAATCAGTGCAGCAATAACCCAATAACAGCTTTCACATCTCGCAGCAATCCTCTTGATCTAGTACAGAATCAAATTGCCAAGGCCATTTCCTCATCCCCCCAAACCCAGAACCTTTCACAGAAGATCTCCAAAAGTGCCCCTCTTATCACCAAATACTTTCCGGGACTGGATTGGACTCTGAATGTGGCTCTCCAGCAAGGATACGACTTCCTTAAATCCTGCCCCAAAATGAGATCCATCCTTCATGACATCCTTCTCACTCCACCAAGAGTGTCTTTCCGCTGCCCACCTAACCTTTGTAGCCTCCTAGTCCATCCCTATGAAATCCCCAAACAACCTTCCCTACCCTCCAGCTCCTACCCATGTAACTGCCCCCATTGTAAAACCTACCCTATGCATCCTTCCACCACTACTTACTCCAGTCCCGGAAGGTGTACACGATCAAGGACAGAACTACTTGCAATAGCACCCACGTGATTTACCAACTGACATGCCTGCTCTGTGAAGCATTCTATGTGGGAATGATCAGCAACAAACTGTCCATTCACATGAACAGTCACAGGCAGACAGTGTTTGTTGGTAATGAGGATCCCCCTGTGGTTAAACATGCCTTGGTGCACGGCCAGCACATCTTGGCACAGTGTTACACTGTCCAGGTTATCTGGATACTTCCCACCGACACCAATCCTTCAGATGGGAACTTTCCCTTCTGCATATTCTCTCTTTCCATTGCCCACCTGGTCTCAACCTCCACTAAATTCAAATCCCAGCTCACCATTCTATAACATATTTGCCTCGGTTCTCTGGACAGAGCCTCTGCCTCAACTGGTATCTCTGTCCAACTTCTTTGCTTTCTACAGATGCCTAGGTGTGTTTGCATGTGTATAAGTGTGGATGTGTGTGTGCTTGTTTACCTTTCCTTTTTTTCCCTAAAGTAAGTCCTTCCACTCCCGGGATTGGAATGACTTCTCATCCATTCCCTAAAAACCCGCATCCTTCTCTTTTTCCCCTCCTTCCTTCCCATTTTCCTGATGAAGTGGCCTACGGTTGTGAAAGCTTGATTGTTTGTTTGTGTGTGTTTTTGTGTCTATCAACGAGCTTGTGCTTTGGGTAAGTTAGTCGATCTCTATTTTTTATACATATTTATCCCACCATGAAAGTTTCCATCTATATTATTTGATTTATATAAGGAAGAATATATAGTCTATTCTGTCTGATTGGTCATTAGTGTACCATTTCAATGTGAAGTAATTGGTCAAGTGTTTTTGAGATGTCTGCCAACAACTTTAAACAACTACTTATCTTTATATAGTAGTAAAGTTAGAGAATAGATATAGATTACTCCAATATAACAGTATTATGAGTGCAAATATTTCTTGTTAGCTATGTATTTATTACAAATAATAACAAATAAGAGAACTGGTGATTAAAATTAACACTACATCCCCCCCCTTTTCTTTGATTTGCTTCTTTATCAAAGCATGGCTGCATTTTCACATCATAGACTATATGCAGATATTCTCTAGAAAAACTGAGACATACCTTAGATGTTTCTTCTAAAGTTGTGAGTCGATTAAATGATATATCCAACACTTTCAGTTCATCCAGGTTGATAAGGTCATCAGGAGAAATGGTTTCAATTAAATTATGGCTTAGATTTAATTTCTGCAGGCCATGAAGTCCCATCAGAGAGCCATCCAATTCTGTGAGTAGATTGTATTCTAATCTAAGTTCTGCTACTCTTGTTTCCAGCTCAACAAGGTTTTGCTGAAATTGTTATTTAGTTCAATAAACATTATGTACACATTTTATTAAATATAACAATGAAATCAAAGTTTTCATGTGACTTGCACCCTGTTCAGTTGTTTTTGATAATAGTATGAGTTGAGTTAAATGTGTGAGAGACTGGTATCTTATATTTTCAAAATTTTTAAGGAAAACAAATAAAAACTTGCAGTTTTAATGAAATTTTAACAAAACTCTTATATGGTATAAATTAGTGTTCTTTAAAGAAAAGTATGAGAAGGTCCTTAAAGGGCTGCCAACAGTTTGTGGTTGTGATAAGGTTGATGGGAGAAAAAGAGTAGTATAAAAATGACTACTGAATCCTAGTTTAAGATGAGGAAACATATATTCTAAATATAACATTATTGTTTAAAGAAAAAAGAATGCTTACAATAATAACTATTATTCACTGTTTAAGGGAAATATAGATTTTCAATTTAATATGTGTCTTTTGATAGTAAATTGATGGCTTTGGATGTGTTTGGTCTTTTTTTTTTTTATCATGCAATAATGAAACTGTAAAATGGTTCTGTCTCTGCATTAAAAATATTTTCAAGGAACTGGGTGACTTAAGGAGTGTAACAAAATACTGTAAGACTTAAATAAATAAAAAAATACTGTAAGACTTAAATAAATAAATAACACTTTATCTGTCTGATCACATTGATCTCCAAACCTACTTCACAGGTAACTTGAGCAGAGTTTGTGGCAACATAGAGGCATCGCTTCAGCAGAATTGGATGTTACAAAAAACGATGTACTTACCTAGTATCAAAATGTAAGTATTTATATTACTGTATACATTCTACATCTCCTTCTCCACGAAACTTAGTACACTTATAACTTATTGTTAGTAAAGAACCACTCTGGAAGTAACAAACAGCAACCACTCAAAGATATGAGGTGGGGGGTTAAAATATAATTTTATCTTGTAATCTACAAATAGCCAAACTATACTTATCCAGTATTTGACTTGCAAAAATCTTTACACATAATTTCAAGCTATTAGAAGACTTGTTGAAACTGACATGCCCCCTGTTGCTTAATCCATTTTCACTTTTCACACAGTAAAACTGCAACGCAGACATGATCTTTTAATTTATCTTTAATACTAACTCTAATAGAAACACATTTGGCAGACAATGTTCACATTTACCACTGACTGTATAATGATAGGCAAAAAGATTGCCCGGACCAAATAATTTAGAGTCTAAAAACAGAGCATTTTGCATGCCCAAGTTCAGAAATGCCAGTGTTCCCAGCTCTTGAAGTTTGTGGATCTCCAGCTTGAGGTTTACTACATCAAATAAAAGCAAGATACTATGTATATTGAGGATCTCTGCAATTTAATCCATATCCATTGTATGATTTACTTTGAAAATCTTAACAATGGAAAATCTGATTGGAAATGTCAGTAATGGAGGATAGGTAACAACGTGAAAATAAGGGAAAACAGAAAGGAGATAGCAAAAATAATAAACCAGGAAAAAGTAGGGAAACAATAAAATAAAATGATAAAAAGTGTAGGGGGCACAGTAGGGGGCAACACACAGTTGCAAGGAGAGATGCAGGATAATGAGGGGCGAAGGGAGATGGAGGGGGGAGGGCGGGGGGAGATGTTAGGTATAGGGTTTAGGGACGTACAAAATTCGTCATGCGGCCTATAATCGAGATTCAATCCTCTCCCCCCCCCTCACCCTCCCCGAAACAGCTCCTTTTCCCAAAGTCGTTAGTTTCAAAAATTACACGCTCACTTTTATTTTGGTTTGAGAAACGTAATAAACTAGGTAGTCTTAAAAAATGCTACAGTAAAAGTTTCACAGAATTGCATATATGTTTTTGTACATGTTTACAGAAACGGTATGGGAATTTGTGGAAGTCGCTATTTCGATATAAATCGAATGATGTCATTCTATACCACAGCATACAAAAGATGAAGCCTGATTTTTAACATGTCCGCACGGCCTTAAACAAAACTAGTAGATTTTAATTTGATGTGGTCAATGAAGCTAGTCTTCATGATAAAAGTTTAGTGTGTGTCACGAGAGATTTTACCGTGACGTTTACGTTGGTACGGCAACACCTACCACGATTGGCGATGGGAGGTTCAGATAGCGGAACAACTAATTTGTGTAGCTAATGCTGATGTTGAGTCCCAACGCTACATTTCAAAATAATGTATTCTACTATGACCAGATTCACTGGTTTCACATTCGTTGGAGGTTATTTCCATGAAACGATGTACATGGAACTCGGGGCTATTTTGCCGCCTTGCAACTGAATCATTTCTGTTGTAACAGCAAAACCACAGTTCCAGTTTCGAATTATAAAGTCAAGCAAATAGTTTAGCCCTAGAAATGCACAGTGACTCTTCGAACATTTTAATAGTTTGTCCTCACTTACACACTAGCGTCGAACTTTTTTCGTCAGTGTCAAATTTACGTTGAACTTCCCGTTTCCATGTCAGTTACTGTGAGTAGGCAACCTGAAGCTTACATTCAGCAGTGTAGCTCGTACGTTCATTTCCTGCTACAAACTTACAAGCCGAAACATCATCACACACACACACACACACACACACACACACAAACACACACACACACACACACACACACACCAAAAACACCATATTTTCACAGCACATGTCTACGCTATACAACACTTGAAACGCCTGGTACCACGCCTTGATTCGGCGTCCCCTCACTTGGGGAGCCTGGATCGGTCTGTCGTCTCACTTTCTTATTCTTTGGATTACGGTTTTGCATATTTGTTTTGAGTTTATTGAAAAGAGAACATTATTTCATTAACATTGTGTTTCTGATTACAAAAAAGTTCGATTATACAAAAAATAAATAAAATAAAAATTAAAAATCCTGCGGCCTAAACTCCAGTTTTTTTCCCCCGTATAATCTCATGTCAAAAGTTTAGGTGTGGCCTATATTTTCACAAATATGGTATCTTAGTTTAAGGCCAGGATGGTTGCGGGACCATAGATTGTGTTGAAGAGACAACTCCCATCTGCGCTGTTCAGAAGAGCTGGTGGTGGAGAGGAGGATCGAGATGGCTTGAGTTGTGAAGCAACCATTGCTGTGTTCAGCCACATGCTGTGCCATTGGATGATCCAACTTGTTTTTTTGCCACAGTTTGGCGGTGGCCATTCATCCTAATGGACAGCTGGTTTGTCATCATACCAATATAAAACACTGTGCAATGATTGCAGCAGAGTTGGTATATCACATGGCTGCTTTCACAGGTGGTCCAACCTCTGATGGGGTAGGATAAGCGTGTGACAGGATTGGAATAGGAAGTTCTATATGGGTGGATTCGGCAGGTTTTACATCAAGGTCTTCCACAGAGGTATGATCCCAGTAGTAAGGGTTTGGATTGGGAGTGGCATAGGGATGGACTAAAGATATTGTAGATGTTGGGTGGGTGATGGAAAACCACTTTAGGAGGGGTCAGAAGGTTCTTGGGTACGACGTGTCTCACTTCAGGGCATGAGGAGAGATAATCAAATCCCTGACGTAGGATGTGATTTAGTTATCCTAGTCCGGAGTGCTATTGGGTGAAAAGGACACTCCTTTGTGAATGGTTACTGGGGTTGAAAGGAGTATTGGTGGTGTGTGGGGATATGGCATGGGAAATCTGTTTATGGACTATGTCAGGAGGGTAATTCCGGTCCGTGAAGGCCATTGTGAGGCCTTCATCATAATGGGTAAAGGACTTCTCATCACTGCAAATTGCCATCCAGATGAGGAAAGAGTGCATTGGAGGGATTTTTTTATGTGGAATGGATGGCATCTGTCAGAGTGCAGGTACTGTTGTTAATAAATAGGTTTAATGTGGACACAGTTGTGGATGGAGCCATCAGTGAGGAAGACCCCTGGTCTGTTTCAGGTTAATTATGACATTTTTATGACTTGGACTCAGGGCCAGGACACCCTATCTTCATTCCTTCCCAATCAACTCCTTTTCCCTCATCAGTTTCACTTTGTCCTTCTCAACCCGCCAAGACACCTTCCTGGATGTTAACCTCCACCTCACTGACAGCTCCATCCACACCTCTGTCCACATTAAACCTACTAATTAACAACAGTACCTGAATTTTGACAGCTGCCATCCATTCCTCATCAAAAAATTCCCCCTTACAGCCTTGACACATGTGGACGGTGAATTTGCAGTATTGAGAAGTCCCTTACCCAATATGCCAAAAGCCTAACAAAGGCCATAAACTAATTTCCCGTGCCATATCCCCACACACTACCAATCTTCCCTCCAACTCCAGTAACCAGTCACAAAGGAATGTGCTTCTTGTCACCCAATGTCACCCAACACTAGAATAACTAAATCACATCCTACATCATGGCTTTGATTATCTGTCCTCATGCCCTGAAATGAGAGACATCCTACCCAAGATCCTTCCTACCCCTCCTTAAGTGGTGTTCTGTCACCCACACAATCTCCACAATACCCTAGTCCATCCCTATGCCATTCCCAACCCCAACCCCTTGCCACAGGGTTCATACCTCTGTGGAAGACCCCGATGTAAAACCTGCCCAATCCACCAACCCAGCACTTCCAGTTCCAGTCCCGTCACATGCTTATCCTACCCCATCAGAGGTTGGGTCACCTGTGAAAGCAGCCATGTGATATACCACCTCTGCTGCAATCATTTCACAGTGTTTTATATTGGTATGACAACAAACCAGCTGTCTGTCAAGATGAAGGGCCACCACCAAACTGCACTGAAAAGCACGATGGACCACACTGTGGCCAGCATGCGGCTGAACACACCTGAGCCATCTGAATCCTCTTCTCCACCACAAGTTCTTCAGAAGTGCGCAAATAGGAATTGTCCCTTCAACACATTTTCACATTTTACAGTGCCGCTATTATCCTGGTCTCAACCTAAGATAACTTCCCTCTTCCCATCCCTACACCCTATGCCTAACATGTCCCCCCCCCCCTTCCTTTCACACTCATTATCCTGCATCTTTCCAATTCATGTCTTCCTTGCAACTATGTATTGCCCTTTACAATATCCCATTAATTAATTACTTTTTATTTTTATTTATTTTATTTTATTTTTTCCCTAATTTCTTCCTATCTTTTTCCTGTTTTATTATTTTTGCTATCTTCTTCCTGTTTTTATTTTTCGTCTACATTTATTTATTTATTTATTTTTCCTCTACATTTCCCTTTTATCCTTTCCCACCCATTTCCTTCACTGTATTCATTGCTTTAATTCAAATTCTTGCCTATCAGAGTTTTTACAATCCATCATGCACCGCAGAATTTTCCGTCCCCACCTTTACCCGGCATTCTACCCCCTCCACTCCCCATATCACACAATCTAGATACTTGTGGCGCTTGAGTGGTCGGACATGGTGGTTGTTCGTGAATAGTTGTCTGAGTGATTGTTACCTACCCCCCATTATTTTGAAAATCATTACTCCAGCATGTAAAAACTATTGAAATATAATAACTTCATTTTAGTAGAATAGATGGGTGTTTCAATAGCTGAATGGATAGGCTGAAGAATAAAAAGAAAGAATGTTTGAATCTAACTGTAGTCGTTTGTCATTATGTGTGAAGATATGTCACAGGAAGTTGTTTGTGGACTATGTCTTGAGGAGAGGAGGTAATGGGGAGTTGTAATGCCTTTCTTTTAAGGTCATTTTGACATTCTCAACATACTAACGAAAGGTGTTCGCGTCACTGCAGATGTGTTGTCCATGAATAGGTAAATTGTATGGTAATTTTTGGGTTGGATGGAATTATACCTGCCAAAATACATTTACTGTTGATGGTTGGTAGGTTTGATGTGGATGATACCATCAGAGAGAAAGAGATCGACATTCCAGAAAGTAGTAAACCAGGTTAAGGAGAACCAGGCAACATGGATGGAAGAGAAAGTGACGATTTTCTCAATGAATAAAGATAGGGTGTCCTGAGTCCAGACAATGCAGTTATTATCAATGAGCCTAAACCATACCAGTGATATGGGAATTAGGGAAGTAAGAAGATTTCCACTATATGGCCCACAAGTACGTTGACATAAAAATGTCCATGGCTGATCTGAAAATCTGTTTGTATACCTTCCCTTCATAGGAGAAGTCGTTATACGTTGTTAAGTCATATGACCACTCCCTTGAATCACACACACTGCCGAGGTTAGGTGGCTTGTGAGCCTCAATGATACAGATAGCTGTACCGTAGGTGCAACCACAGTGGAGGGGTATCTGTGGAGAGGCCAGACAAACGTGTGGTTCCTGTACAGGGGCAGCAGCCTTTTCAGTAGCTACAGGAACATCAGTCTGGATGATTGATTGAGCTGGCCTTGTAACATCAACTAACATGGCTCTGCCATGCAGTTACTGTGCACAGCTGAAAGCAAGGGGAAACTACAGTCATTACTTTTCACGAGGACATGCAGCTCTACTGTATGAATATATGATGATGGCGTCTTCTTGGGTAAATATTCTGAAGGTAAAATAGTCCCCCAATCAGATCTCCAGGCAGGGACTACTCAGGAGGATGTAATCATCAAGAGAAACAAAACAGGCATTCTACGGGTCAAAGTGTGGAATGTTCTAAACTTAATCGCGTAGGTAAGTTAGAAAATTTGAAAAGAGAAATGGATAGGTTAAAGTTAGATATGGTAATGATTAGTGAAGTTTGGTGGCAAGATGAACAGGATTTCTGGTCAGGTGAGTACAGGGTTATCAATACAAAATCAGTTAGTGGTAACGCAGGAGTAGTTCTGATAATGAATAAGAAAATACGAATGCGAGAAAGTTACTATGAACAACATAGTGAATGCATTATCATATCAAAGATAGACACAAAACCAACACCAACCACAGTACTGCAAGTTTATATGCCAACTAGTGCAGCCGATGATGAGGATATCAAAGAAATGTATGAGAAGATAATATAAATCATTAAGAAAGTTAATGGAGATGAAAACTTGATTGTGACGGGAGACTCGGTAGTAGGAAAGGGAAGAGAAAGAAATGTAGTAGGTGAATATGGACTGGGAATAAGGAATGAAAGAGGACATCACTTGGTGGAATTTTGCGCAGAGCACAATTTAAAGAGCACCAATATTTGGTTTAATCATCATGAAAGAAGGCTGTATACGTGGAAGAAACCAGGAGACACTGGGAAGTACCAGACTGACTTTATAATGGAAAGGAATAGATTTAGAAACCAGGTTTTAAAATGTAAGACATATCCAAAGGCAGATACAGACTCTGACCATAGCTCATTGGTTATGAACTGCAGATTAAAACTTAAGAGACTGCAGTAAGGTAGAAAGGTTAGGAGGTGGAACCTAGACAAATTGAAGGAACCAGAGGTGGTTGAGAGTTTCAGAGAGAGCATTAGGCAAGGATTGGCTGAAATGGGGGAAAGTAATACAGTAGAAGAAAAATGGGTAGCTCTGACAGATAGGGTAGTGAAGGCTGCAGAGGTTCATATTGGCAGAAGGACAAGGCCTAATAGAAATCCCTGGATAACACAGGATATACTGAACTTAATTGATGAGAGGAAAAAATATAAAAATTCAGCAAGTGAAGCTGGTAAAAGAGAGTACAGACGTCTGAAAATTGAGACTGACAGGAGGTGCAGACTGGCTAAGCATGAGTGGCTAGAGAACAAATGCAGAACCGTAAAAGAATGTATAACTAGGGGAAAGATAGATACTGCCTACGGGAAAATAAAAGAGAATTTGGAGACAAGAAAAGCAGCCGTATGAATATCAAGAACTCAGACAGAAAACCAGTTCTAAGCAAAGAGGAGAAAGCTGAACTGTGGAAGGAACATATAAAAAGTGTATACAAAGAAAATAAACTTGAAGGCAGTATTCTAGAAAGGGAAGATGAAGTGGAGGAAGAGGAGATAGGAGATATGACACCGCGAGAAGAATTTGACAGAGCGCTGTAGGACTTGAGATGAAACAAGGCCCCTGGAGTAGATGATATTTTGTCTAAACTGCTGATATTGTTAGGAGAACCAGTCATGAAAAAATTGTTCTGCCCGGTATGCAAGATGTAATAGGAGAAATGTAGGAACACAGGAGGAAATACTCACATTACAACTTATCTTAGGTGATAGGCTAAGGAAAGGCAAACCTACATTTTTAGCATTTGTAGATTTGGAGAAAGCTTTTGAGAATGTCGACTGGAATACACTCTTTCAAATTCTGAAGGTAGCAGTGGTAAAATATAGGAAGCGAAGAGTTATATTCAACCTATACAAAAACCAGACAGCAGTTATTAGAGTTGAAGGGCAAGAAAGGGACGAAGAAGTTGTGAAGGGAGTAAGACAAGATTGTAGCCTTTCCCCAATGTTATTCAATATGTATAATGAGCAAGTAGTGAAGGAATGCAAGGAGAAATTAGGAGAGGGAATTAAGTTCAGAGAGAAGAAATAAAAACTTTGCGGTTTACCAATGACATATTAATTTTGTCAGAGACTGCAAATAATCTGGAAGAGCAATTGAAGGGAATGGACAGTGTCTTAAAAAGGAAGATATAAGGTGAACTGTAGCAAGAGTAAATGAGGGTAATGGAATGCAATGTCAGAAAATCAGGTGATGCTGAAGGAATTATATTAGGTAATGAGACAATAAAAGTAGTAGATGAGTTTGTTCTTTGGCTAACAAAATCACTTCTACTGGCCAAACTAGAGAAGATATAAAATGCAAAATGGCTGTGGCTTTGGCATTTCCAAAGAAGCCAAATTTGTTGACATCCAATTTTAATTTAAATGTTAGTAAATCCTTTCTGAAATTATTCGTCTGGAATGTAGCATTGTATGTGAGTGAAACGTGGATGATAAGGAGTTCAGACAAAAAGATGACAGAAGCTTTTGAAATGTGGTGCTGCAGACAAATGATGAAAATTAGATGGGTAGATCACGTCACTAATGAAGAGGTGCTTAACTGAATTGGGGAGAAAAGGAGTTTCTGGCATATCCTGACTAAGAGAAGGGATAGATTGGTAGGACACATTTTGAGACATCAAGGAATAGTCAAGTTAGCATTAGAAGGAAGAGTGTGGGGTAAAAATCATAAAGGGAGACCGAGGGGCAAATACAGAAAGCAGATTAAAAAGGATGTAGGTTGCAGAACATATTCTCAGATGAAGAGACTTGCATAGGACAGGGTTGGATGGAAAGCTGCATCAAACCAGTCTGCGGACTGAAGACCACAACAACAAGTCATATGATTAATTAGAAGGTGAGTTTAGAATCTGAGGGAAATTGGGGGATATAGTGCAGTGTTGGGGGTGGGACATGAGGGTTGTTGATGTATAGGGAGGTGGCATACATAGTGATAAGGAGGGATCTCAGAGATAAAAGTTTGGGGATGGTGGAAACTCATTGATGTGGCATGCTAGGTTTTGGACAATTGGTTGTAGGTGTTAAACAGCAAAGGATGAAATAGTTTCAGTGATGGAGTTATAATGAACAAAAATGAGCAACCAGAAGCATTGGTTTTATGGATATTGGAGAGCATGTAAAAGGAGGTTATGCAGGGTGTGGTTGGGGTAAGAAAGTAGATGGACTCACTGGAGAGGTTTTGGAAAGAACATAAGGAGCTGAGTGATTAGACAGTTCAAAAATGTGTGATGACTCATAAACAATGAAATTTAAACTGTAATTATATTGACTGGCATGGACTGAAGTGAAGATTCATCATTATTATCTATAACTGGAAAGACAGCTACATCACTGTGGAATACAGTTCTACAGACACTGCCAACAAAACAACAATTAAGCATCATGTCTTCTTTCTGTTCTTAGTCTAAATGGAAATTTAATTCAGTGGGAATATAGCAGAGTAATATAGCAACAGTAAATACTTCTGCTGTTTTTCCTGAGTCTCATGCATGACTTCTGATCCAGCAGTCACCACAACACTCAGAAAGAGAAGGACCACATAATTATCTCAATAGTGTCAGACTTAGCATTAGATAATGACAGAGAAGTTGGATAGATACATGCATATGTAACTATCTGGTAGTCTAACAGCAGTCATCTGCTAGTAACAGACATCCACAAAGCAACCACTGTCTGGTTCAGTACCTGTTTAAGGACAGGAAAATACAATTTTTATTGTGTGAATGCAAACACAGTTTGCAAATGTGTGGTGGATAAGTACACATGGTAGGAAAGCAGTAATCATCTAATGGATGCATTGTGGCATTTAAGTTTGCTGTATGCAGCACCTAAGTGCATGTAGCTAATGACACCATTCCACTTAAGACAATACTGCACCTTCTTATTCCCCAAGTGCAAACAAAATGACATTGCTGCCCTAAGAAACATTCAGTTCACTTTAGTAAGTAGATAAATTTCAAGAGGAACATAAAAAATCGAAGCTAATTCTTTTGCCATCATCTGTAATTTAATCTAGTTGAAACAATTAGTTTCAAAGCTATGAAAAATTGAATATTGGTACACCTACCAATTTTTGTATTGGTTTAATTACCAACAAGGTGTCCATCAAGATGAATGTACATAGCCAAACTGTGGCAAAAAATTAGGTCGACCACCCTGTGGTGCAACATGCCCTAATGAAACAAGCCCCATGCTTTTCCCATTCCATTAATGCTGTCCACAACATTTATTCCCACATTTCTGATAATGTCCAATGGCATGGGAAACAGAATAAAAATTCTGTAACCTCTGTCCACAAATATTCATGTGGCAATGCTCTCCATCTCATTGTATATACAGTAACCAGAAATGTAGGAATAAATGCTGTTGATGGCATTAATGGTATGTAACAAGTGTGAGGCTTGTCACATTTCAATACAGCTGAGCATCATGCTTGATGTCAATGGCTGCTTCACAAGCTGGGACATCTGTATCCTCCCACATACTACCAGTTTTTCTAAACTCCACATATGGGAGTTACAGTACATTCTCACACAAATTATCCAGGCCTCAACCTACAGTAACCTACATGATATCTAAGACAGCACTATATCCATTCTTGTCCTTATCTTGCATCCTTTCCCTTCCGCCTACCCCTATCCCATCCCCACTCTCATCTGCTTTCACTGCAGAGCATTATTTTGAACACAGTCGTAAGAGATGACAGTTGTGTGTTATCGAGTTGTGCATTTGATTGTATGCATGAGAGAATGTGTGCTGTATGGATGAAAGCTGTGGCCAAAAGATATAAGTTGTGTGTGTGTGTGTGTGTGTGTGAGAGAGAGAGAGAGAGAGAGAGAGAGAGAGAGAGAGAGAGAGAGAGAGATTCTGTATTTTATGTATCTGTATACAGTTCAGTGACAATCTTTCTAGTGAGTTACAAGCTATCATCACTGTATTGTTGAATTCCACCCTGGACATTCCATTATTAGACATTTGTAGTAATGGTACAGATTTACTGTGAGTGACAGGAGTCCTCAACTTTCAGAATGAAACAAGGGAGAGTACTGTGAGTAATGCATAACTGTTGCCTGTTGATTGGAATGAGTCAAAAATCAGGCTAGATATGTTTTGAATACGAAATGATGACAGGACTGGATGATTGGGATATTCACATTTTCTTTTTATTGTATTTGGTGAAAAATGGAACAGACTTGCATGGGAAAGTATGAATTTGATAAAGTGCCTGCCATGTTTGGACTAACTGTGGCAGTGAAAGAAGAAGAAAGACAACAGAGGGTCTAGAAGAGATAAGAGTCATTTACAATAATAGGAGAAGGGAATACCAGAAGTACATAACAGTAAAACACATAGAGAAAATGAAAGACATGTAAAAATGAGAGACACTGAATAGGATCTTTAGATTTCATTAAATGTAACAGTATATATTACATGACTATTTAATAGCAAATTACATACATTATTGACTCAACAATAAAATTTCTTAAACTTTTATTATCTCTATTCTTAGATTATTTAAATGATTCTGTAGTAGATGCAGTTTTGATGGAAGCATTAAGATTTGCATACTTACTGTCATTGGACCACTGCTTAAGTGCTTTATTTGATTATGAGAGAGATCAATAACTCTGAGGTTCCTCAATCCTAAAATTTCCCTCAGTGTCATGTTCTCAAACAAATTGTGTGTTAGGTTTACACAGCGAAGGGACCTTAATGGAAGAAGTGATCCGTTCAGTGCTGAAAGACAGTTGTGTCCTAGCTGCAGATCTTCCATATTTTCAAGATCCATAAATTCATCTGGTGACAGCTAAAAATTTTACAATGTAAAAATGTAATACAAATGTGTTACATATTATAATCAATTTGTAAAACAAAACAAAACAAAAAAAAAAGAAAAAAAAAGATGTAAACAGAAAAATTAAGAATAATAATATCTATTTTAATACTATTAAAAGAGCAGCAGTAATGGTCAAATGTAATGATAACAATAAGGTAAAATGCATCTAAAATGAACAAAATAGATAACAGTGAATAAAATATAAGTCAGAGTAGAAAACAAGAGAGAAGAAGGAGGTAAATTAAGTAACTGATGGTAAGAGCTCAGGAGGTACTCAACAGAAGTGTGGAGAAAAGGAGTTTCCAGCATATCCTGATTAAGAGAAGGGATAGGTTGGTGGGACATATTCTGAGATATCAAGGAACCATCAACTTAGTATTAGAAGGAAGTGTGTGGGGTAAAAATGTGGGGTAAAATCATAGAGGGAGACTGAGGGATGAATACAGTAAGCAGATTCAGAAGGATGTAGGTTGCTGTCTGTATTCTCAGATGAAGAGGCTTGCACAGACTAGGGTAGCATAGAGAGCTGCATCAAACCAGTCTGCAGACTAAAGACCACAACAACAACAATGGTAAGAGCTTAAGGCAGGCTGGTCCAGCTCAAGTGACTGTCAGATACCTGCAGGTACAAGTGGACTGGAGTGGACTTACAGCTGGTGGCCAAACAGCTGAGATGTGGACAGTATGCAGCCATGCTGTGGTGTATGTGATTATAATGTCCTGACCATGTGGTTAAAGGCACAAATGGCCAAGTACCTAATGCTTGCATAGAAGACATTCACTTAAACAACTTGGTGGGATAGGTCACACCTACCTTCATTTGCCAGCAGACAAGATGCTAGGTGATCACAGATGGTGTTAGGACACACAAAATGTATTTCAAATCTATATTTGTTTCTACTGATAGTGTTTTATTTTATCAACTACATTTCATTTTGTTCACTAAAAGCATAACCAGTGGTTACATTTCTTTCTGATTTTTCTTCTACATCTACACATCAAATCACATTTAAGTGCCTGGCAGAGGGTTCATAGAACCACTGTTATATTATTTATCTCCCATTCCATTCTCGAATAGTGCACGGGAAGAAAGAACACCTGAATCTCTCCGTTCGAGCTCTGATTCCTCGTATTTTATTCTGATGATCATTTCTATGTAAGTGAGAGTCAACAATATATTTTTGCATTTAGGGGAGAATGTTGGCGATTGTAGTTTCATAAGTAGCCCACGCCCCAGCGATAAGTGCCGTTGTTGTAATGATCCTGTATCATTTCCATAACGCTGTCTCCCCTGTATTGTGACAATACAAAACGAGCTGCCCTTCTTTGGACTCTTTTGATGTCCTCTGTCATACCCACCTGATAAGGATCCCACACTGGGCAGCAATATTCTAAAAAATAATGGACAAGCATAGTGTATGCAACCTCTTTAGTAATTCTGTTGCATCTTTTAAGGGTTCTGCCAATAAAACACAGTCTTCTGTTCACCTTTCCCATGACATTATCTATGTGTTCTTTCCAGTTTAAGTCTGAAGTAATAGTAATTTCTAGGTATTTTGTGGAGTTTACGGCCTTCGCTTTTGATTGATTTATCTTGTAACGAAAGTTTAACAGATTTCTTTTCATACTCATGTGGACAACGTCACGCTTCTCATTATTTAGACTCAATTGTCAATTTTTACACCATAGTGATATCTTATTCAGATCATTCTGCAGTTGGTTTTGATCTTCAGATGATTTTACTAGAAAGTAAATGACAGCGTCATCTGCAAACAACCTAAGAGAGGTACTTAGTTTTTTCCCTAAATCGTTTATGTAGATGAGGAACAGCAGAGGACCAATAACACTACCCTGCGGAATGCTGGATATCACATCTGTTTTAGTTGATGCCTTACCATTGATTACTAAGGCCTGTGACCAATCTGACAGTAAATCCCATATCCAGTCAAAAATTTGGGATGATATACCATAACCATGCAATTTGATTAAAAGCCATTTGTGAGGTACAGTGTCAAAAGCTTTCTGGAAATCAAGAAATATGGAATCAATTTGCGAACCCTTGTCGATAGCACCCATCACTTCGTGTGAGTCAAGAGATAGTTGTGTTTTGCATGAACAATATTTTCTAAATTCATGTTGACCTTGGGCCAATAGATCATTCTGTTCTAGACAATTCATAATACTTGAATACAGGATATGTTCCAAAACCCTGCTGCGAATTGACATCAATGAAGTAGGCCTGTAGTTTAGTGGGTTACTTCTACTGCCTTTCTTGAATATAGGTGTGATCTGTGCAACTTTCCATTCTTTTGGTACAGATCCTTCTTTGAGAGAGTGGTTGTCTATGGCTGTTAAGTAAGGAGCTATCGCTTCAGCATAATGAGATAGAAATCTAATGGGTATACAGTCCGGACGAGAAGACTTGTTCTTGTTAAGTGATTTTAGTTGCTCCACTACTCCAATGATATCTACTTCTATGTTACTCATTATGGCCTCTGTTCGTAATTTGAAATCTGGAATATTGGTTTCGTCTTCTTTGGTGAATGAGTTTCTAAAAGCTATGTTTAGTAATTCTGCCTTAGTAGTGCAGTCATCAACAGGATTAGCATTACTATCACGTAGTGAGGGTATTGTTTGTGTTTTGCCCCTAGTATATTCAACATATGACCAAAATCTCTGTAAAAGTGACATCTAAGTGCATACTTTTTTCCGTTCTGACATAATAGCATTCTGACTGGCAGTGCTACACATTTCCTGAAGTATAACATAACTACAAATTTTACCACTAATGTTTGTAGAGATTTTTGGAACTTTACATAATAATAGTGTTTATCTATATACCTCTGATGAATGTACACAAATGAAAATGGTGCAATTTTTACTGATGGTTCACATAAGGAAATGTGAAGTCCTGCAAGTCAAAGTGCTATTAGTTCTAAACAAAGCAAAACTTGGAAATTTTTCACACAGATAACACTTCTGAATGTAAGCAAAATCAGATGAAAAATGTAACCACTGATGTCATTTTAAGTGATTAAGAGAAATGTAAATGGTGAAATAAATGCACATTTTAGTTGCTGCAAAGATGAAACTGAGGACTGTATAGTAACGATGAATACCAGCAACACACAAATTATGAATGTCATGTCAAGAGAGACAAAACTGATAGAAACTCAGCATCTTGCATTTTATTCATGTCCTTCGTCTTGTACCTATCTCTTTGCCCATCTTTTCTCCTATTGTTTTTCATGGTCAGAACTTTAGCAGTGCTATTGTTTCCAGAAATGTGACATATAGTCCTTTTTTAATTAAATTGACTCTGTATTATTAGAACTTTATGTATCCAATACATATAGTTACTTCAATTATAGTTGTCATATTCTGAAAGTATTTTTCAATATTCAACTTACCTCTTTGATCTTATTGTGGTCTGCATGCAACCTTTTTAGTTTTCTTAGTTTCTGTAATGTTCCATTAAAGCTCTGTATTTCATTTTTTGACACAAAGAGACTCTCCAAGTAGAAGTACTTTCGAAGATCTTGTGGTAATTTCTGTAGCTTGTTGTCAGATACATGTAAGAGTATTAGTTTTGCTCCATCTGGAGGTAATTCATCATCCAAAGAGACCAATTGATTTTGATTTAAAAAGAGCCATTCCAAATCATTCAGGTGCCTGTCATGAAAATAATTTTTTACACAGTGTATCACATTTACAGGACTCACTAAAATTTTGTTTTTAGAATATATGAATGTGTTTAAAACCTACCTTTAGAACTAATACTAATTGCATCAGTTTCTAAGGTGGAACTGTTACTCACTTGTTGTAGACACAGTTATCAAACACTTAGGCACATAGCTTCTTTTACTTATAAATTACTATAAATTAAAGGCAAAGCAGCTATGTAACAATGCTACAATATTAAAGGTTCCTACACATGCAATAACCTCACTAAAAACCTGTCCCAAGCAGCCCCATAATGTTATTACCCCAGTGCCACCACTTGTAAACCTTAAGACATGCTGGGACAGCAACATGCTGGGGTACCAACCAGCCTGCAATTGGTGTCACCTTAGTCTGCAGAAATAATTCTTGCCTACATCTCTGCTACACACATATAGATCACAAATGTTAGTTGTAGCCTACAGTAGCACAAAAATTACCAAATGCACATAGAGTATGCTAATTTGTGGCCCAGAGTATCTTTCACCTTTAACAGTTATTTCCTTTCCAGTTCTACTCCAAACAGATCAAAGGAAAATGACTGCTTTCATGCCTCTTTACAAGTCGTAATTTCTTTTATCTTATGTTTGTGATGCTTACATAAAATGTAAGATATCAGAAGCATAAACTTCTGTAATTAGCTTCAAATGCCTACCCTCTAAATTTCCTCAATAATGTTATTTGGAAGAAATGTTCTCTTGATTCCATAGTTTCACATTTTAATTCCTGAAACATCTCCCATTACATTTACATGTTAATAAAACCTACCAGTAACAAATCTAGCAGCTCACTCTAGAATCCAGTCTATGACTTACTTTAAACTGAACTTGTGGTGGATCCCAAATACTTCATCAGTACTCAAAAATGGGTTGCAATCATGTTCTAAATATGATCTCCTTTACATCCGCCTGCCCCACAACAGTTGTTGCATGGTCATTTCATTTCGTATCACTCTACAGTGTTATGCGTAGATACATTGCTGGCCATCCAAAATGCAACACCAAAAAGGACCAGAGATTTTACAGCCAAATTTATTTGGGAGCTAACATGCTGTACGAGGGCCATCCAAAGTAAGTTCTGTTTCTATTTCTATCTGTGTCAGCGCTACAATCACAGATCTGAACATGCTCAGCAGTTACTCTGACTCAAGGGTAAGACATGTACACCATTTTCAGATTGCTGCTGCTGACGTGTGCTTTGTAATGCTTCTTGGTAATGTCAGCCATAATTGAAAATGCTGCCATGTGTCAAATCAAATCTGTGATTCATTTTCTAAATGAATCCAGAGGAAATTCATCGGCAAATCTGTGAGCTCTACGGACAAAATGCTATAAGTGATTCAATGGTTAGAAGATGGGTCAGACTGTTCAGTGAAGGATGTGATCAAGTGTACGATGAAGAACTAAGTGGATGCCCATCTGTGATTACTAATGAACTGGTACATACAAATGAAGAGAAGATTAAGCACAACTGTAAGTTTACACTTAGTGCACTTGCTATGGAAGTTCTGCAAATCTCGCTATCATTAATTTAAGAATATTTTGGAAAGGATAGGTTGCCACTCACCACAGAGACATCTGAAGAGCCATAGAAAGGCACATATAACAGAATAAACAAAAAAAGAAGCTTTTGGTCGTTAAGCCTTCATCTGCCACAGAGAACACGCGTACATGCACACGCGCGCGCGCGCACACACACACACACACACACACACACACACACACACACACACACAAAACCGCCATCTCCGGCTGTTGCGACAGGACTGCAATACAGCTGAGGTGAGAGCAACCAATGGTGGGGTTGAGGGCGTGGCATGGAGAGGGAAGCAGGAAGCGAGGGAAGCGATGCCAGTAGGGATGGAGCAATACATCAGTGCTGTTTGACAGATAGGAAGGGACTGGAGTATGTGGCAGAAAGGGAGATCTATGTAAGCTGAAGTGTGGGTAGGGAAAGGAAGGGGAGAGGGGAGTGGTGGGGGCAGGAACTAGTGAAGGTTTAGGTCTGGGGGATTGCGGGAGTGTAGGATATATTGTAGGGTGAGTTCCCATCTGTGCAATTAAAAAAATCTGGTGTCTGTGGGGAGGATCCATATGGCACAGGCAGTGTAGCATTCACTGAAGTGTGCAACAGTATGGTGTGGCTGTCTCCTTGCTACAGTATAACAATGGCCATTTATCCACACAGACAGTTTGTTACTGATCATGACCACGTAGAAAGCTGCACAGTGTTTGCAGCTCAGTTTGTACACAACATGATATCACAGGTTGCCCTGCCTTTAATGAGATAGGAAATGCCTGTGACAGGACTGGAGTAGGTAGTGGTGGGATGATGGATAGGACAGGTTTTGCATCTAGGTCTATTGCAGGGATATGAGCCATGGGGCAAGGAGTTGGGAGCAGGGAAGGAGTAGGCACGGACAAGGATATTACGTAGGTTTGGTGGATGGCAGAATACTACTGTATGGGGGATGGGGAGGATTTTGGGTAGGGTATTTCTCATTTCAGGGCAGGGTGAAAGGTAATCGAAACCCAGGCAGAGAGTATGATTGCTCTAATCCTTGGTGGTATTGGGTGATGAGAGGGATGCTCCATTGTGGTGGGTGTGGGGGAGGTGGTGGGTGGCCGGAGAGACAGGGTCTGTGATATCTCTTTCTGGACAAGGTTTGGTGAGTAATTGCAGTCAGTTAAGGCCTCAGTGAGGCATTTGGCACATTTGGAGAGGGACTGCTCATCACTGCAGATGTGATGACCATGGGTGGCTAGGCTGTATGGAACGGACTTTCTGATGTGTAATGGGTGGTAGCTGTTGAAATGGAGGTGTTGCTGATGCTTGGTAGGTTTGATGTGACAGAGGAACTGATAAGGCCATCTTTGAGGTGAAGATCAATGTCAAGGATCATGTGAAATGAATGGAAGAGAAGGTGTTGAGGTTTTGAAGGAATGTGGATAGTGTGCCCTCACCTTCAGTCGAGATTATGAAGATATGATCAATAATCTGAACCAGATGAGGGGTTTGGGATTCTGGGTAGTCAGGAAGGTTTCCTCTAGATGGCCCATGAACAGGTTGGCAGGAAGGTGCCATACACGTGCCCATGGCTGTGTCACCAATTTGCTGTATAGTCAATCATGTGATCTTCCTATGAGGTATGTCCACAAAGTAAGTTCCGTTTGATTATATAAAACAAATGTGTACAGATACAGGAAAAAATATGTATTGTACAAAAATCTACACTGTTAAACTACTTTTCTACATAGCTTCTGAAATTTTGTAGGCACTTGTTATAACATGGCACAAGTTTTTATGCCTTCTTCATAGAAGGTTGTCACCTGTGCATTCAACCATGTGGCAACATGTTCTTGCAGCTCATCATTATTGTTCAAGAGTTGACCACAAGGTCAGACAAACTTCATGTTGTTTAGAGAGGTAAGATGGCAGAACAAGGCTCCAGCAACAGATCTAGGATTTCGTACATGGAAATGACTGGCCTTGTTACCAATAGAGATTTTGAAATTTGCACAAAATACACATTACTTTTACTCATATGGAAACATATCACAAGTTTTAAAAAGAAAAAAGAAAAAAATGAAGGCCACACATACGGTCAGAGAAACAAAATCTCAAAGTGTCCAAGAGTACAAAATTTATCATATATTTCACATATGTTTGTATTTAGGTTACTGTAAATATTTTAGAACCAAGATTTATTCCTTAGGGGTTAAATTCACTATCATAATCAACAATTGCTACCTTCAGTCCCTCAATAAAGTTGAACAAAATGCATTACCCACCTACAATAGTGATTTGAAACAGATAATCAATTTGTAAATAAAATTTATTTTACACGAAATATGTTTTCCATATAAATATTGATATTTTGGTTTTTATAGAACTACATTTGCAGTTTTACAAACATGACAAACAGGGAAGTATATTGTACAATGGAACAAGGAACAACAAATGAGTAATATTCTCTGAATCAGCAAAAGCTGAAATTTTGTCTTACCTGAGACTTCCATTTAGGCTCTCAATTCGGTTCCGTCCAAGATGTAGATGACGAAGAATGTAAGGTATGCAATTCTTTTCCAGTTTTGAAATCATATTCCCTGGAAGAAAGAGATGCTGAAGCTCTGGAACATTCTGCAAAAAAGTTTGTTACTGATTTATTCCAGTTAGTCATGCAAAGAGATCTTACTGCAGTGTTCTGTAAGACACAATATAATACAGTGAATGTAGAATGAAGGACACACTCTTGCATTTGCATATGCTGTCAAACAGTATCTGCCAAGAAAAGGAAATGGACAAAACACAATTATTCATCATGAAGAGTGTGGTATTTTATCAGTTGTTATTTGTTCATCATTGAGCTACAAGACAATTCTTACAACATTCATCAAGATGACACACAGGACACATTTCCTCTCTGTTTCTAAGACAAACATGGATGGCAGGCCAACTGTCAAGAAATAAAACTAACACACACACACACACACACACACACACACACACACACACACACACACACACACACAGCAGCAGCAGCAGCAGCAGCAGCATCATACATAAGGGGAGGGGGGGACTGGGAGTCTCCTCCCTACCCCCGTACCCCCAGAAATAATAATACAAAGAAAACAATAAGTATGGTATCTTTGTTTTTAGAAATTAGGTCAATGGTTATATGCCTCATCTCAAAATGCCATAACCAAGCATGGATTGGAACATTCAAACGATTTTTCCTTTTTAGACTTCAGTTTGAGATTCAATGTAACAAATTTGTTAACCTTGCCCCCCCCCCTGCCAAATATATATGCTATATCTGCCACTGCACACACACACACACACACACACACACACACACACACACACACTGGTCATGAAATAACACTGAAACTCATTTTACACACAATTGTAACACATGGTTTCAATATGCTGGTTTCTGTTTTCCTTCTATTATCACATCCTTTCAGTCACATTCTGGTGTATATTCAAGAAAAAATAATAAATCTAACTTCAAAATGTAAGTAATTTGATTATATAATTTCTATGGTTAAAAATTTATTTTAGCTACATCAAGAACAGAATACATGTTTGTAAATATCTTTGTAATTGTAGAAGCATAAACCTAGCTGGCAACAGAAGATAAAAAAAGTTAGCAAATGAATGAATGTATGTGTAAGTGTAAAGGTATTTCACTGAAAAACATGATTTATTGTCCTTGAAAAAGGTTACCCAAGAAAAGTTCACATTAATTGGGCAATGACTGGATCAAACTTACATAAAATATCAAAATTTCTACATGACAGAAAAAAATCTGGAATGTTATCTCATCACTGAACTCTAGAAATGAATCTATATTCAACTTTATTTGACCACAGCAATCTACTGAAATTGGAATGGTATTTTATTGATCAGAGCCAGTCTCATGTAATCACCACCTATCTGCCTTAGTAGATGAACTGATCACCTAACAGACAATGCATTTCCCAGTCAGATGAGAGTTTTCTCTTCTGTGGAATGCCTTGCTGGTGCAGTGGGTTTTTCCAAGGCAGTGTGTAAAAGGAAACTCTAGCGAAAATGTGCAACACTCCCTGCACCAACACTGAGCTGCTCTTGACATTATGACAGTGGACTCTATCTAGTGCATAAAGCATTTTGTTAAAAGTAGTTTAATTCAAAGGTGACCCAAGTGTTTTGACAGGAAGAGTGTAGAATTCACAAAATGAGGGTTTTCCCCCCAATGCAAAGTACCAAATGCTAGGCCCCCACAATGGCTAAGAGAGACTGTAAAGCTTTAAGAATGCAGTAATCCAATAGCTGACCCACTGTACATTGTTATAGTATAAACTAAAATACGCTAATTAGACAATACATTTTCATACCATACTGATAAGAGTATTTTCATCTGACATTGTCTATTGTTGAAATGGCCTAATGAAACAAAAATCTTCATTATACCACATATCTGAGTTAGAAATGCACTTCATTGTTGATCGTTTGAAGTACAGATCCAGACTGGTTACATAGCTGATGGAGCTCAGGAAAAGCTGGCTCCAAAGATACATTAGTATTGACGTGGTCACACCATCACACAGCCCCCTCCTGCAATACAAAGTACACTCTGATGAGGCGAGGGGGGGGGGGGGCTGGGGATGATGAAGGCGTGATTTGTGGCAGTGACATTGATGGCCGGAGACCAGGGTTCAATGTCGCAATCCATTAGACATTGTCTTGTCTTGTTAGTCGGCACAGCGGTAAATGTTTGTTTCTTTATGCACGTGGCATTTGTTGTGACAGTGCAAGGTGGCACAGGGACATGCGCATCAAGGGGCGTGGCACTGAGTAAGCCAGCGGAAGGCGGCTTGGGAGCTTTCATGATGATATCAGGGTCACCAGTATGGGGATCAAGACGGGTTTGAGCCCCAGAGATACCACATATCTGAGCTAGAAATGCAGTTTATTGTTGATCGCTTGAAGTCAAGATCCAGACTGGTTACATGGCCGACAGAGCTCAGGAAAGGTGGCTCCAAAGATACATTAGTATTTATATTGATGTGGACACACTGCCACAATCTCATAGCTGCACTCTGGGATGACAACACCCAAGTCAACAGGTTCATTCTGTAAATGTCAGAAGAACTATAATTAGGCATAGTATGATTCCTCAAATTGTGCTCCTTGCTCATCTCCACAGTTATTACCTATGCCAGCCAATTTGCCCTAGGTGCTGTCCTTCAACAATGTGTTGAAGCCTCCTAGCCACTGGCATTCTGTTTACAGAAACATACAAAACTTCAGAGAATGTTTCACTTATGATTGTGAACTGTTCACTATGTATGAGACTATAAAGTATTTATGCCCCTCAGTGGAAGAGTTCTCTCTCGAGGTTTTCAGCCCCTTAAGACAGTGTTTTGCTAAAAGGAGAGTATACAGATTTCTCTAAGTAATTCCTCCAGATGGAATATGTAACTCAATTTATGACTAGCATACAGCAAATGGCATGTGCTGAAAACATTGTTGCCTGAAAATTGCTTGGGAATACAGCTAGGTGCTGTCATCTGTACTAATGGCTTTTAGACAAAGGCACCCGGTCGAATTCCCAAGAAATTTACAAGATTTCCATACACTGGGTAAAGATAAAATCACTGCCTAGAAGGGGTGTTCCGGAACAACATACCAACCACTCCTAACATCAGCCCAGCTGAATCCAAAGCCATCCGAGAGCTGAAAGTGGACTGCTCCATTGTAATTCTCCCAGCAGACAAGGGTTCCACAACTGTGGTACTTGATCGAGGGGAGTATGTGGCAGAAGGGCTGCGTCAACTCTCTTACACCTCTACCTACAAACCTATTGCTTATGACCCCATTACCTCAGTCCAGGCTAAACTACAGAAAATCCTTAAAACCCTAGGTCCGTTACAAGGTCTCACCACTGCCTCCTTAGAACTTCTCTCTCCACCTGAACCTCGCACCCCTACCTTCTACCTACTCCCTAAAATCCATAAAGAGGATCATCCTGGCTGTCCCATAGTAGCAGGTTTCAAAGTTCCAACAGAACGTGTCTCAGCTCTGGTAGACCAACACCTCCAACCTATAACCTGCAGGCTCCCATCCTATATCAAATACACAAACCACTTTCTGGAACGCCTCAAATCCATCCCTCTGCCCCTCCCACGTGACAGCTTCCTTGTCACCATAGATGCTACATCCCTGTACACCAACATCCCTCACACCCATGGTCTATCAGCTCTGGAACACTATCTTTCCCAACACCCACCTGAAAGCCTCCCAAAAACCTCATTCGTTGTTACACTTGCTAATTTCATACTCAACAATAATTACTTCACCTTTGAGTGCCAGACCTACAAACAAATCAGGGGGACAGCTATGGGTACCAGGATGGCCCCTCCTATGCCAACCTCTTCATGGGCCGCATGGAAGAGGCATTCCTTAAGACACAGAAGTTGCCTCCACTGGTTTGGTGTAGATTCATAGATGATATCTTTGTGGTCTGGACTCACAGTAAAGAAACCCTTCTGAACTTCCTCCACGACCTTAACTCCTTCTCCAACCTAAAATTCACCTGGTCCTTCTCCAAAACTCAAACCACCTTCCTTGATGTTGACCTTCACCTTGCCGAGTCTCACATCCACACCTCAGTCCATATTAAACCCACCAACAACTAACCCCTCCACTTTGACAGCTGCCATCCCTTCCATATTAACGATCCCATCCCTACAGCCTGGCCATCCATGGGAAACGTATCTGTTCCAGTTCCGAATCCCTCACAAGCTACAATAACAATCTATCCAATGCTTTCCTCTCCCGCAACTACCCTACAGACCTCGTCCGCAAACAGATCTCCCAAGCTGTCCATTTCTCTCCCTCCAACAACAATGTTCCTAACCCCAGACCAGCCAGAAGCACCCCTTTAGTCACCCAGTACCATCCTGGCCTGGAATGCCTCAACAAATTCCTCAAACAGGGCTATGACTTTCTCAAGTCATGCCCTGAGATGAGGTCATCACTCCAAACTGTTCTTCCCACACCACCCAGAGTATCCTTCCGCCGTCCTCGCAACCTCCGCAATATCCTCATCCAACCTTACAACATCCCAAAACCACCCTCCCTACCTAATGGTTCCTACCCCTGCAACTGATCCCGCTGCAAAACCTGTCCAATGCATCCTCCCACTACCACATACTCCAGCCCCACCACAGGAAAAACCTACCTGATTCAAGCAGGGCCACATGCAAGACAACACACGTGATGTATCAGCTGACATGTGTCCACTGTTCAGCCTTTTATGTTGGTATGACTACTAACAAATTGGCTGAGCGGATGAATGGGCACAAACGGACTGTTCGCCTGGGGGACACCCAATATCCTGTGGCAGAACATACCCTCCAGTATAACTCCAGGGACCTGGACACGTGTTACACCACACGTGCCATTTGGATATTACCAACAAACATCAGTCCCTCAGAGCTACGGAGGTGGGTACTTGCCCTCCAACATATCCTCTCCTCCCGCCACCCCCTGGCCTAAATCTATGCTAACCCCTCCCCTTCCTCCATCCTCAGCTCACCTATTCATTATCCCTTCCTTGCCTCTCTCTTCCTCTCCCTCTCTCCCTCCCACTCTCTCTCTCTCTATCTCTCTCTCTCTCTCTCTCTCTCTCTCTCTCCATGTGTGTGTGTGTGTGTGTATGTGTGTGTGTGTGTGTGTGTGTGTCCATCCATCTTTCCCTGTTAATGAAAAACGTTTTAGACAACCCCCCGCCCCTCCTACACCCCTCAGCATCATTCAGTTCACTCATATTCTCTTCTCTTCCTCTTTGGCTATATATATCCTCTCTGGCTTGGCTCAGTACGTACATGCAGTATCTCTGATGTCCACACTCCCAAAACACCACCTTCATGACCGAGGTCGTGAATTACCTTTCCGTTCCATTCCCATACTTTCTTCTTCCCTTCTCTCCCACCTGATGAAGGAACTGTGTTCTGAAAGCTTGTCCTTTTTGTCCCCTTTCTTCTGTTTCTTCATTTGTGTTACTATCGGCGGTACAGCACAATTATCAGAAATATCAGATCAAACCCTTTTGCTCGTTTCACCCTGGGTAGTAGGCTAGAAACAAAGTACCTGCTGCAGGTGATATGCCTTTAACTACAATCTGCATTCACTTGGAAAATGCACATTGTGAGTGTAAATGCCTTTGTATATTGACTGTTCTTTTGGGTTGTGTGAAATAAAGGTTAAACAAGCATTCTAAGCTGTACTATAGACAATGTACAGTAACTGAAAAAAGTTAACACTGTGGTGTGATAGTTGACTAGATGGTATGATTAGCCCATTTCATTTAAGACTCTTCTGCAGGCCTCTGCTGTTGTACTTTAAGGAATTGTTGTAGTGTTCATACAACTTCCATCACTATGACCCTGCTGAACCTGTCCTACAATTAGTGGATGTAACAATTGCCACAGTGTCTAAACAGGTATCACTTTATCTACCATACTTTCCCCATAATTACATTTTTGTCTTGAGAGAGAACTTCAGACATTACTAAAAAATTTGTCAAGTTATTAATTACATTTACTCCAATAAGTTTCTAAATGAGGCAGAAAAATCAAACCAGTAAGGGTGAATTTCAGTAATCTCAGAAGCTAGAAGGAGCATAAGAGCTGTGTTAGGAATCTGTGACTGTACTGAATGGACACTCACTATTTGTTTTCTATTATCTTTGCTGTTTCATTTGTCACTCTCATTGTTGTGTATTTCATGTTTGGAGATTATGATGCTGTCTCTCTCTTCTTTTTTCTATCCAGTGGATATTAATCTGTCATCCCACATTGATGACCCTGATGAAGTATTGTACTTGATAACTATGAGTACCAGTTGTTTTAATGAATCATCCTGTGCCATAATCACATAAGCATTCATGACAACTTTTACATCTAATCATGCAGTACAATTACTGTATTTTACTACTAGTCTGATACTGGATGGTACATTCCTCATATGTTCCATAATCTATACATCACTGACATGGTAGGAGCCAGTCTGACTTAAACCAACCTAGTCACATTATAATGACATGGGTGCAACACACTCACTCCACAATATAATTGTCAAGTGTCTCCTGATGCACAATTTTGGACAACACTCACCCCACCTTCTGCATTACAGTCACCTGTGGCATATCAGTACTCTATGCACCTGTCACCAAAGTTTCAGAGCACCATACTGAGTTGGATCTATATTGAGTTTTAGCATATACAGCAACTACAGCTATTTCTGCCATGTATGATGCCTGCACTCCCACTTCTGTGCCTTTTACATTATGTCACCCCCAGGGGTGCCTCACCCCTCCCTCTTTTTATGTAGCAATATCTCAAGCAATGTATCAAAGTTTATGATTTTAATATGTGAATATATTTGCACTTTTTTGTGATGAAAGAGAATGGCAGAAGGTGATGCTGAAAATAGAGAGGAGATAATGACAGTAGGAAAGAAAGGGAGAGCACAAGAGTCATGTTGGGAGAGAGACAGTAGCAGTAAAATAAGTGAATGGATGTAGATAGCAGTGGAAGCAAAATAGAGAGGAGACAGTAGAATAAAAAAGAGAGATGATTGGAGACCACAGATGAGAATGGAACGTCTGGATGCGCAAGGCCAGTGAAGTTTTAACAAGAAAAATTTTGTCCACTTTTCCCCATTCCTATCATCCATGTTCTAGGGTTCATAAGACTAATCAACCCTTCTGCATAGACATGTGCAGAGAGGAGAAAATGGTGACAGTGAAGAAACAGCAAACTGTGAGAAAGAAAGAGTCAGTGGCAAAGTGACAGAAAAAAGGGTACATATACAATGGAAAAGACAGTGGTAAGGAAGATCAACATAAAGGAATGAAGAGAGTGATAATAGAAGAGACAAGTGAAAGTGCCAATTGGAGAAATAGGAGACAGTGGGAGATACATGTATGTAGTGACAGTTAAAGGGGAATAATTTGTATGTAAACTTTATTACAGTGAAAGACAAATTAAAATAATGTAGCCTATTTTGTATTAAAAGAAGTTGAATAAGTTAGCAAGCCAAAAATTTTTGTGAGGAAGGAGGAATGAGGACTGAGGCAGCTGGTACACCACTGTCTGATATAGTCTTCTGAACAGGAACATATTTGCCTTTTTTGTGCTCTGATGCTCTGACAGGAGCATTTTCCAGCCGATATTGTTGTACTTAAATAAAAGGAAACAGTTTGTCTAATTCGGAGCTTATCATAAATTTCAAAACAAAATTAATTAAGAAAAATAGTTACAGTTAACTTACCTTAAAATCATTTTCTAATACAGTAGTTATTTTGCTTCTGCCCATATCAAGAGTTTTCACATGTGGCATACGTTTCAGTACATATCGTGGAATTTCAGGAAATGCATTGTCAGCCAGACTCAGAAATTCAACCCATTCAAGTCCATTAAAGGCTTCATCATTTAGCAAGCTGAAATACAATATTTAATCATTTAGATGTAATTAGAAAATCAAATGTCTTGAGTAATGACAAAGTGATTCAAAAGGGCCATTATGTATATAGACAAATCTATAATTATTAAAATAATGAATTTCAGTTACCTTTGATTGCATCTGGTTTGATTGCTGTATTGCTACTTGTATACAGTAAAATAAATTACTTGTAAATTATTAGGGTTCATACTAGACACCCATCCTCCACCCTATTTGCGTTGATTTTCCAAAATGAATACTTACAGCGTATGTGCATAAGTGTCCAGGTGGGATGGGGAGAAGGGAAAGGGGAGAAACATTATAAAAGTACTGTTTTTCTTATATACATGAGTTGATCAGTTTCAGGACATATCATAACAGGAGCTCTTAATTTAATACAAGATACATAAACATTGTAATACACCAGACTGGTTATCCACACAGTTTAAGGCTCTGCTTTTAGGGACTGGGATGAGTCTGACCCAGTTTGAATCTGCCTAGCGAATTAACTACTTGAGTCAGCATGCTAGCCAGCCATGATGTGACTGTTAGGTAGTTTTCTGCATACCAGTAGGTGAATACAGGCTGGTACCCAAGTCCCGCCACAGTTACACAATCCCCAAACATGTAAAAAATGTTTGCATCTTTCTCAAATATAACATTATATGCAGACAGTTGGAGTAAATGATTTCTTCCTTGGTAATAGGGTGGCAGTAGGAAGTGCAGCCAGCCATCCCTGTAACTAACCAAATGTGGGACTAACATGGAAAAAGAAGAAGAAGACAGAAACATTCAAAACTGTGTTCTCCACATATCAGCTCTGCACAGGAACGTTGATAGATACACAAACAAAAACTCACACAAATGCTGAGCTTTTGCAACCATAGATTGCTTCATCAGAAAAATGAGCAGGGAAGGAGAGGGAAAAGGAAAGGATGAAGGTTTTAAGAAAGTGGGTGAGGAGTCATTCCAATCCCAGGAGTGAAAAGACTTACCTTTAGTGAAAAAGGATAGGTCAACAAACACCCACACCCACACACATATACAAGCACCCACACCAAGGCAGACATATGTAAAAAGCAAAGAAGTTGGACAGAAATGCCAGTCAAGGCAGAGGCTCTATCCAGAGATCAGAGGCAAAGATGTTTTTGAATGGTGGGCGGAATTTGAAATTAACGGGGTTTGACACCAGGTGGGCAACAGGAAGAGAGAATATGCTGAAGGGCAAGTTCCCATCTTCAGTGTTCTGAAAGGTTGGTGTCATTGGGAAGTATCCAGATAACCTGGATGGTGTAACACTGTGCCAAGATGTGCTGGCTATGCACCAAATCATGCTTAGCCACAAGGTGATCCTCATTACCAACAAACACTGTCTGCCTGTGTCCATTCATGTGAATGGACAGTTTGTTGCTGGTCATTCCCACTTAGAACACTTCACAGTGAAGGCATATCTGTTGGTAAATCACGGGGGTGCTAACACAAGTGGCTTTGCCCTTAATCATGTACAATTTCCTGGTTACAGGACTGGAGTAAGTGGTGGTAGGAGATGCATAGGACAGGTTTTACACTGGGGGCGGTTACATGGGTAGGAGCCGGAGGGTAGAGAAGGTGGTTTGGGCATTTCATAGGGATGAACTAGGAAGTTACAAAGGATAGGTGGGCAGTGGGAAGACACTCATGGTGAAGTGGGAAAAAAATCATGAAGGATGGATCTTACTTCGGGGCAGGATTTAAGGAAGTTGTATCCCTACTGGAGAGCCACATTCAGAGTCTGATGCAGTCCCAGAAAGTAACTGGTGACAAGAGGGGCACTTTTGTGGTTCTTCAGTGGAAGGTTCTGGGTTTGGGGAGGATGAGGAAGAGGCCCTGGTAATTCGTTTCTGTACCTAATCAAGACGATAGCTGCAGGATGTGAAAGCTGTTATCAGGTTATTGGTGTACTGGTTCAGGGATTCAGGACTGGAGGAGACTCATCTGCCACAAACATCTAACCTGTAGGAAAACGACCATTTGATATGGAATGGATGGCAACTGTCATAATGGAGGAACTGTTGTTTGTTAATGGGTTTGATGTGAACGGATGTGTGAAGCTGGTCATTGGACAGATGGAGGTCGACATCGAGGAAAGTGGCATGGGACTTAGAATAGGACCAAGTGAATCTGATGGAACCAAAGGAGTTGAGGTTGCAGAGGAAATTGTGGAGTACAGATCATGAAAATGTTATCAACAAATCTATACCAAACTTTGGGTTGACAGGCTTGGATATCCAAGAAGGCTTCCTCTAAGCAACCCATAAATAAGTTGGCATTCGAGGTGGCCATTCTGGTTCCCATGGCTGTTCCCTTTAGTTGTTGGTATGTCTGGCTCTCAAAAGTCAACAAGTTGTTGGTAAGGATGAAGCTGGCTAGGGTAATAAGAAAAGAGGTTATTGGCAGGGTCGCAGGAGATCGGCGTAAAAGGAAATACTCCTTTGCAGCGAGGCCCTTGGCGTGTGGGATTTTTGTGAATAGGAAAGTGGCATCAGTGGTTGCAAGGATGGTTTCTGGACGTAACAGATTGGATAACAATTTCAGGCGATCGAGAAAGTGGTCGGTGTCTTTGAGGAAGGATGGGAGACACATAATGGGTTGAAGGTGTTGGTCTACATAGGCAGAGCTTTGTTTTGTTGGTGCTTGGTAACCGGTCACAATGGGGAGGCCTGGATAATTAGGTTAGTGGATTTTAGGAAGTAGGTAAAAGGTGAAGGTGCGTGGTGTTGGTGGGCTCATGAGGTTGAGGGAGTCGGGTGAAAGGTTTTGTAGGGCCTAAGGCTCTGAGAATTCCTTGAAGCTCAGCCTGGACATCAGGAATGGGATTGCCAAAATCCCTGAACCAGTACACCAATAACCTGATAACAGCTTTCACATTCCACAGCTACCCTCCTGATCTAGTACAGAAGCAAATTGCTAGGGCCTCTTCCTCATTCCCCCAAACCCAGAACATTCCACAGAAGAACACCAAAAGGGCCCCTCTTGTCACCGGATACTTTCTGGGCTGGATCAGACTCTGAATGTGGATCTCCAGCAGGGATACAACTTCCTTAAATTCTGCCCTGAAAGACATCCATCCTTCATGACATCCTTTCCACTCCACCAAGAGTGTCTTCCTGGCACCCAACTAACCATTGTAACCTCCTAGTTCATCCCTATGAAATCCCCAAACCACCTCCCCCACCCTACAGCTCCTACACATGTAACCACCCCGGTGTAAAACCTGTCCTATGCCCCCTCCCACCACCACTTACCCCAGTTCTGTAACCCAAAAGTTATACACGATTAAGGACAGAGCCACTTGCGATAGCACCCATGTGATTTACCAACTGACATGCCTGCACTGTGAAGTGTTCTATGTGGAAATGACCAGCAACTTGCCCTTCAGCATATTCTCTTCCCATTGCCTACCTGGTCTCAACCTCCGTTAATTTCGAATTCCCACCCACCATTCAACAACATCTTTGCCTCTGATCTCTGAAAAGAGTCTCTGCCTCAACTGGCATCTCTCTCGAACTTCTTTGCTTTTTACATATGTCTGCCTTGGGGTCTGTGCATGTATGTGTGTGTGGGTGGGTGTGTTTGTTTACCTTTTCTTTTTCTCCCAAGGTAAGTCCTACCTCTCCTAAGATTGGAATGACTCCTCATCCACTCCCATAAAATCTGCACATCCATATATATCATTTTGGGGCAGGATTTAAGGAAGTTGTTCCTTGCTGGAATGTCCGCTCCAGTCCCGGAAAGTATCTTGTGACAAAAGGGGCACTTCTGGGGTTCTTCGGTGGAAGGTTCTGGATTTGGGGGGATGAGGAGGTGGCTGTGGTAATTTGCGTCTGAACCATCATGGCATGGGATTTGGAATAGGACCAGGTGAATTTGATGGGACCAACTAGTTGAGGTTGGAGAGGAAAATCTGGAGTTCTTCTTCACTGTTAGTCCAGATCATGAAGATGTCATCAATGAATTTGTACCAAACTTTGGGTTGACAGGCTTGGGTATCCAGGAAGGCTTCCTCTAAGCTTCCCAAAAATAAGTTTGCGTATGAGGGGGCCATCCTGGTTCCCATGGCTGTTCCCTTTAATTGTTGGTATGTCTGGCCCTCAAAGGTGAAGAAGTTGTGGGTTAGGATGAGGCTGGCTAGGGTATTAAGGAAAGAGGTTTTAGGTAGGGAAGTGGGTGTTCAGCAAGAAAGGAAATACTCCATCGCGGCAAGGCCCTGGGCATGTGGGATATTTGTGTATAACGAAGTGGCATGAACAGGCTGGGTAAGGGTTTTTTAGGCGACCGAGAAAGTGGTTGGCGTCTTTGATGAAGTATGGGAGACTGCACATGATGGGTTGAAAGTGTTGGTCTATGTAGGCAGAGATTTGTTCTGTGGGGCTGTGGTAACCGGCCACAATTAGCCGGCCTGGATGATTAGGTTTGTGAATTTTAGGAAGTAGGTAGAAGGTAGGGGTGTGGGGTGTCATTGGGGTCATGAGTTTGATGGACTCAGGTGAAAGGTTTTGTAGGGGGCCTAAGGATCTGAGAATTCCCTGAGGCTCTGCCTGGACATCAGGAATGGGGTCGTCTTGACAGACTTTGTAGGTACTGTTGTCTGAAAGCTGACACAGTCCTTCAGCCACATTCTCCCGCCGATCAAGTACCATGGTCGTGGATCCCTTTTCAGCGGGGAGACTGATGGTGGAATGATCAGCCTACAAAAAAAGGAAGGTAAACAAATACACACACACTCACACATATCCAAATGCAAACACACGTAGACAGACATTTGTAAAAAGCAAAGAAGTTGGACAGAGATACCACTTGAGGCAGAGGCTCTGTTCACAGAACCATGGCAGAGATATTAAAGATGGTGGGTGGGAATTTGAATTTAGCAGAGGTTGAGATCAGTTGGGCAACAGGAAGATAGAATATGCTGAAGAGCAAGTTCCCATCTCCGGTGTTCTGAAAGATTGGATTGGTATCCAGATAACTCGGACGGTGTAATACTGTGCTAAGATGTGCCGGCTGTGCATCAAGGCATGTTTAGCCACAGGGTGATCCTCATTACCAACAAACATTGTCTGTCTGTGTCAGTTCATGCAAATGGGCAAATGGAAAGTTTGTTCCTGGTCATTCCCACATAGAATGCTTCACAGTACAGGCATGTCAGTTGGTAAATCAAGTGGGTGCTGTCGCAAGAGGCTCTGCCCTTGATTGTGCACACCTTCCGGTTTACGGGACTAGAGTAAGTGGTGATGGAAGGGTGCGTAGGGCAAGTTTTACAAGGGTGGTTACATGGGTAGGAGTACGAGGGTAAGGAAGGTAGTTTCGAGATTTCATAGGGATGGACTAGGAGGTTACGAAGGTTAGATGGGCGGCGGAAAGACACTCTTGGTGGAGTGGGAAGGATGTCATAAAGGATGGATCTCATTTCAGGGCAGGATTTAAGAAAGTCATATCCTTGCTGGAAAGCCACATTCTGAGTCCGATCCAGTCCCGGAAAGTATCTGGTAACAAGAGGGGGCACTTTTGGGGTTCTTCAGTGGAAGGTTCTGGGTTTGGGGAGATGAGGAAGTGGCCCTGGCAATTTGCTTCTGTACCAGATCAGGAGGAGAGCTGCGGAATATGAAAGCTGTTATTATGTTATTGGTGTACTGGTTCAGGGATTCTGGACTGGAGCAGACTCGTTTGCCACGAATACCTAAGCTGTACGGAAGGGAAAATTTGATGTAGACTGGATGGCAGCTGTCCTAATGGAGGTACTGTTGTTTATTGGTGGGTTTGATGTGGATGGATGTGTGAAGTTGGCCGGTGGACAGATGGAGGTTGACAATTTGCGTCTGAACCATCATGGCATGGGATTTGGAACAGGACCAGGTGAATTTGATGGAACCAAAGGAGTTGATGTTGGAGAGGATATCCTGGAGTTCTTCTGCACTGTGAGTCCAGATCATGAAGATGTCATCAATAAATCTGTACCTAACCTTGGGTTGACAGGCTTGGGTATCCAAGAAGGCCTCCTCTAAGCAACCCATAAATAAGTTTGCATATGAGGGGGCCATCCTGGTTTCCATGGCTGTTACCTTTAGTTCTTGGTTTGTATGGCCCTCAAAGGTGAAGAAGTTGTGGGTTAGGATAAAGGATGAAGTTGGCTAGGGTAATAAGGAAAGAGGTTTTAGATAGTGTTGCAGGAGGTCGGCAAGAAAGGAAATACTCCATCGCAGCGAGGCCCTGGACATGCGGGATGTTTGTGTATAAGGAAGTGACATCAATAGTTACAAGGATGGTTTCAGGAGGTAACAGGTTGGGTAAGGATTTCAGGTGGTCAAGAAAGTGGTTGCTGTCCATGATGAAGGATGGGAGACTGCACATAATGGGTTGAAGGTGTCGGTCTGTGTAGGCAGAGCTTCGTTTTGTGGGGGCTTGGTAACTGGCCACAATGGGCCAGCCTGCATGATTAGGTTTGTGAATGTTAGGAAGTATTATTACATTAACTCATAATTTCTTGATTTGACAATGATATAATTTTTTTCTACATATATTCATACCTGTTATTCAGTAAAAATATATTATGTAGAAAGATTGTTTGCGTCAATCACAGCAAATGCACAATCATGCTGCAGTCACATTCGAGTTACTGTCTATTCAAGCATGTTTTCGAGTTTTTGTCCACTATGTTGGATCAACCATATTGAATTTTGAGAATCTGATTTCAGATTATGATTCAGCAACTTTAAATACTGATATATTGAAGAGGTGAAACAGTTCAAAAATATAGATTTACAAGGTGTTTCATAGGTAGTATCAAACTAGTGTGACAGTATAAGGGTTGTTTACCCTCCACTATATATATATGTTGTTGTTGTTGTTGTGGTCTTCAGTCCAGAGACTGGTTTGATGCAGCTCTCCACAATACCCTATCCTGAGCAAGCCTCTTCATCTCCACATAAGAACGGCAACCTACATCTGTCTGAATCTGCTTACTGTCTGCACTGTCTGCACTGTTTATCGTCCATGTCTCACTCCCATACAAGGCAACACTCCATACAAATGCCTTCAGAAAAGACTTCCTTAGGCTTAAATCAATATTCGATGTTAACAAATTTCTCTTTTTCAAGAATGCTTTTCAACACATTGCCATTCTGCATTTTATATCCTCTGTACTGCGACAATCATTTGTTATTTTACTGTCCAAATAACAAAACACATCTACCTCCTTTATTGCTTCGTTTCCCAATCTAATTCCTTCAGCATCACCTGATTTCCTTACACTGCACTCCATTACCCTAGTTTTGCTCTTGTTATTGTTCATCTTATATGCACCTTTCAGCACACTGTCCATTCCCTTCAACTGCTCTTCCAGGTCTTTTGCCGTCTCTGAGATCATCACAATGTCGTCGGCAAAACGCAATGTTTTTAATTCTTCACCCTGAACTTTAATTCCTTCTCCAAATTTCTCCTTGCTTTCCTTTATAGCTTGCTCAATGTACAAATTGAATAACAATGGAGAAAGACCACAACCCTGTCTCACTCCCTTTCCAACCACTGCATCCCTTTCATGCCCTTCAACTCTGATAACCGCTGTCTGGTTTTTGTACAAGTTATAAATAACCTTACGTTCCCTATATTTTACTCCTGCTTGCTTCAGAACTTGAAAGAGTTTATTCCAATCAACATTGTCAAAAGCCTTCTCCAAATCTACAAAAGCTAGAAATGTAGGTTTGCCTTTTCTTAATCTATCTTCTAGGATAAGCCATAACGTGAGTATTGCCTCCCGCGTTCCTACATTTCTCCTGAACCCAAACTGATCTTCCCCGAGGTCGGCTTCTACCACCTTTTCCATCCTTTTGTATATAATTTGTGTTAATATTTTGCAGCCATGACTTGTTAGACTGATGGTTCTGTAGTTCTCACACCTGTCTGCACCTGCTTTCTTTGGAATGGGGATTATAACATTTTTCTTAAAGTCTGAGGGTACTTCTCCTGCCTCATACATCTTACGCACCAGGTGAAACAGGTTTGTCATGGCTGGTTCTCCCAGAGACTTCAGTAGCTCTGAGGGAATATCATCTACTCCAGGGGCCTTGTTTCGACTAAGGTCTTTCAGGGCTCTGTCAAATTCTTCTCTCAATACAGTATCTCCTATTTCATCTTCATCTACATCCTCCTCCCTTCCTACAATATTGTCTTGGAGTTCATTTCCTTTGTAGAGCCCCTCTATATACTCTTTCCACCTTTCAGCTTTCCCTTCTTTGCTGAGAACTGGTTTTCCATCAGTGTCCTTGATATTCATAGAGCTGTTTTTCTTATCTCCAAATGTTTCTTTTATTTTCCTGTAGGCTGTATCTATTTTACCCTATTTCTACATTCTTCTACATCCTTTCATTTGCCTTCTAGCCACTCCTGCTTAGCCATTTTGAACTTCCTGTCAATCTCATTTCTTAGTCGTCTGTACTCCATTTTGCCTGTTTCATTTACTGCATTTTTATATTTTCTCCTTCCATCGATTAAATTTAGTATCTCCTGTGATATCCAAGGATTTTTTGTAGGTCTTGCCTTCCTACCTATTTTGTCCTCTGCTACCTTAACTATTTCATCTCTCAATTTTACACATTCCTCCTCTACCGTTTTATTTTCCCCAGTTTCTGTCAATTGTTGCCTAAAGCTCCCTCTGAAATTCTTAAGAACCTCGCGTTCCTTCAATTTATCCAGGTCCCATCTCCTTATTTTCCTACCTTTTTGTAGTTTCTTTAGTTTCAGCCTACAGTTCATAACCAACAAGTTATGGTCAGAGTCTATATCTGCCCCTGGGTATGTTTTACAGTTTAAAACCTGGTTCCGGAATCTATGTCTTACCATTATAAAATCTATCTGATACCTTCCGGTGTCTCCTGGTCTCTTCCACATATACAACCTTCTTTTGTGATTCTTGAACCAGGTGTTTGTTATAACTAAATTATGTTCTGTGCAAAATTCTACCAGGCGGCTTCCTCTTTAATTCCTTTTGCCCAGACCATATTCATCTACTATCTTCCCTTCCCTTCCTTGTCCTACTACCGAATTCCAGTCTCCCGTAACAATTAAGTTTTCCTCTCCCTTAATTGTCTGAATAATTTCCTTTAGCTCCTCATATATTTCTTCAATTTCCTCATCATCGGCAGAGCTAGTTGGCATATAAACCTGTACTACTGTTGTCGGTGTTGGCTTCGTATCTATCTTGACAATGATAATGCGATCACTGTGCTGGTCATAGTAGTTTACCCGCATTCCTATTTTCTTATTCATTATCAATCCTACTCCTGTGATACCCCCAATTGATTTTGTATTTATAATCCTGTACTCACCTGACCAGAAATCCTGTTCATCCTGACACCGAACTTCACTAATCCCCACTATATCTAACTTCAACCTATCCATTTCCCTTTTTAAATTTTCTAATTTTCCTACTCGATTAAGGGAGCTAACATTCCACGCTCCGACCCGTAGAATGCCAGTATTGTCTTTCCTGATGATCACATCCTCCTGAGTAGTCCCCGCCCGGAGATCCGAATGGGGGACTATTTTACCTCCGGAATATTTTACCCGAGAGGATGCCACCATCATATGTTCATACAGTAGAGCTGCATGTCCTCGGGAAAGGTAACGGCTGTAGTTTCCCCTTGCTTTCAGCCGTTCGCAGTAGCTGTGTGGCAAAGCCACATTAGCTGATGTTACAAGGCCAGCTCAGTCAATCATCCAGACTGTTGCCCCTGTAACTACTGAAAAGGCTGCTGTCCCTCTTCAGGAACCACACGTTTGTCTGGCCTCTCCACAGATACTCCTCCGCTGTGGTTGCACCTACGGTACGGCTATCTGTATCGTTGAGGCACGCAAGCCACCCCACCTTGGCAATGTCTGTGGTTCATGGGAGTAAACAAAGAAACACTTATTCCTTAATTCGCGACTGATAACCGTCGCTGTTTAGTCCCTTCCAAAAACCAACCAACCAACCTTAATTTGCCTTTCTTCAACATTCAGTAATATCTAAGTTATCGCGATGTTTACATTTTAGCCCCAATTTTGGAGGGATCATTCCACCCCTTAAATATGTTTTTCCAACGCTAAAAAAAAAAAAAATGTGTCTCATAGTTCTTCATGTATTATAACATATCCAAATTTCATAAAAATTGTAGTGTTACACTTGGGTATGTTTCCTTGTGAGTGTCGAATGATCTTCTTGCCGCATACTTACATTTCAGGTAAAGATTACAAAGACAAGATAAGAGAAATTAGGGCTCGTACAGAGGCATATAGACATTCTTTTTTCCTTCGTTCTATTTGGGAGTGGAATAGGAAAGGAATGCCTAGTACCTTGTCGTGGTTAGTGGAGTATATATGTAGGTGTACAGATTAAGTTTTAACAAAATTTGATTAAATTTTACTATTTATTCATTTTACCATTATTGCTTAATTCTCTTTCTCATCATGCCCACCTAGCTTACTGGCTATCAATGCCCTTGTCATGGAACATTGGCTTTCTCTTATGGAGAAGTGTCATGCTGTTTTCAGTGTTTGTTTCGATGATTTATGAGTTATCTCCTGTTTGAACCAGGAGCCTGGAGAGACTGATAATTAGTAATAAAGCTTTTCTAGCTCTTACCTGATGGGTCATCAGATTTATCACGAGTCAGAAAATTGCAGATGGACTATTTTCACTTTGCTGAACAATTATGACAGACTGACAGCAAATAAAACTTCTCTTGTGTATTTTGAATGTTTCTGTAGTTGTCCCACAGTTACAGGATTCTTCCTTAAGAAATGCTGTTTTTAAGTGTTGTTTTCTATTAATCAGTAAGTGGATAGATCTAAAGCAGAAGTAGCAGAGAACACAGTGGCACTCTGCTTCATACTGTAGCAACAGATAAGATTCAAACCATTCCAAATAACAGCATCTACCATGCCCTTGTGGAAGGGAATTATGAGACATTTATCATTCTCTGACAGAAAACAGATGCATTGATACTACGGACTGATCTTGTTGCAAGCAGAAAACCTCACCAACAAAAATACTGCTAACATATTTCCTGTGGTTTTAAAATTGGCCCTTTAATCTCAACAACTTTGCAATATTACAAGGGAGGGGCATGGGAAAAGGAGACAAAGAGGCAAGAAGATGTTAGTAGATACCAAACATATTTTCAAAGGTACTGCTTAAAAGTAACATCACCTACAATTATTAATTTGCATTATTACTTATCTGATATGAAATAATACAGCAGAAGAGGTGGAGTACTTGGAACATTTTCAGTCTTTCAGCACTAGCCATCCCAAAAATAGAAGTTTAACATACTTCTTCATTCCGTTTTGAAATGATAACATTCACTTTATGCTGCCACCTTTGCCAGCCAATTATAATACTTACTTGTGAAAAGTAATGTATTTCAAACGTCAAGAACTGTTACAGCGTATGAACAAATATTGTATTCAAATCTAAAAGTGTTGCTGTTAAGAAAATCTTATCAATATTGCATTAAGTAGTCTATATGTTACATCACTGCTGCATTACAGCAGTATAATTAGCAATAAATAAATAAATTAAAAAGTATAATGAAAAATTAATTAAAGATTAAATTCACTGTGAAATTCAAGCTATTGGAAACTGATACAGATTTCCATTTTAAAGAGTAGGAAAATATTAAAGAAACTCAGTTCCTTTGCAAAATACACGTGGCCCATTAGTATATAAGATTTTCTTCCATTTCATTGTACAAGGTAGAGTCTAATTGACAAATTTCAGCTCAGTCATCTGCATGTTATGCAACTATTCTGCACAAGATAATTAAAGAAATTGGCTCCTTTTAAAGAGTATCATTTAGACATTGGGCTCTAAATTAACAACAACCATTATCAGTGACAGTGTAAAACTGTGGTGTGGAAGATGGCTGGGTATTTCATAGGGATGAACTAGGAGGTTACGAAGGTTAGGTGGGTAGCGGGAAGACACGCTTGGTGGAGTGGGAAGGATGTCATGAAGGACGGATCTCATTTCGGGGCAGGATCCCACATTCAATGTCCGATCCAGTCTCGGAAAGTATCCGGTGACAAGAGGAGAACTTTTAGGGTTCTTTTGTAGAAGCACAAAAAATTGGTCACTTTAGAGGTAGTTACCTCCCTAATTGTCACTCACCCTGCAATGTACCTAGGCCGATGTTCGTCTCTTATCAAAATATACTTCCTTATCAAACATCATTAAAATTGCTTCACTAATCTCTAAGTTATCATGATGTTTCCATTTTAGCCCCAATTTTGGAGGGACCGTTTCACGCCTTAAATATGTTTTTCCACCGCTAAAAAACATACATATCCCATAGTTTTTCATGTATTATAACAAACCCAAAATTCACAAAAATCAGAGAGTGACATTTGGGTAGGTTTCCTTGTCAGCTTCAGATTACAGCCCTCTAAATTTTCTCAACAGAATTTCTCAAAAGAATATAGTCTTTCCTCCAGCAATTTGCATTTGGGCTCCCAGAACATGTCTGTGATACTCGTGCATTGTTTGAACCTACCAGTAAAGAACCTAGCTGCTCACCTCTGACCTGCTTCTACATCATTCTGCTGTGGATTTTGGCTACATATGCTATTACCTTTTCTTTTCCGTCTATGGTTTGTACCAAAACGGAACCAAGTCTATATCCACTAGTGTATGTATGTTACTCTGTAATGGAAAGCGGACAAAATTTTTGTTATTGAAGTTCGCCAATTTGGAGAATCCAGATCCCAAAGCTTCTGTATAATCTACATTCAACACTCTTTTTAAATTTCACTGTCTCATCTCTCTTTTGCTCTTACTGTTACAGTCTCAAACCATTTACCTTTTTTTTCTGTCACTACCTCTCTTCCACAATGTCTATTTGATGTCTCTTTCTCTCCTACTCAGAATTTCTTCCACCACCACTCTGATAATCTCTTTCACCACAAAAAAGTGTGAATATGTTCACATGCCAGAAATTTTTGTGAGAAAGCGGAATGAGAGCTAAGGCAGCTGGTTCCCTATTTATCTGTAAGTAATTTTTAAACAGGAACATATTTGCCTCTCTTGTGCTTTGACAGGAGTATTTTTCAGCTTGTTCCCTTCTTTTCCTTGGAACAGCAGGATGTGCTGCTTATATAAAACAAATTCTGTGTATCAGTGAAGATGTGACAATTGTTTTCTATGCCTTGATACATTTATATACAGGTAATGACAAATAACAAAAATAAATTCAGTTGTTTACTGAAACGGGATATCAGACTGTAAAATGTTTAAATAGAATGTATCACAGAATAGTGTTCTTGAAATGGAATGATAAGTATTTTGTGTTAGACAGAGGTGGCATGCCACGAGGGTTCGTCCTTTGGATATGAAACCAATATCTCAAGAAAGGAATGAGATATTATTGTGCTCTCAGTTTTATTTAAAATTTCTATATCTCCTCTGAATTTGATACACTAGAATGTATAAGCTAAAATCAAACATATCTAAAGTCAAAGACTTTACTTAATTTGATGATGCACAGTAACTGTAATGAATAAAGAAAATAAAATCACCCTTTCATTGATTGATGATATCAATTTTAAGATGTAAAAACTATTTTTCCCCTTCTTTTATTTTTTTATTTTTTATTTATTTATTCTTGTGTGTGTGTGTGTGTGTGTGTGTGTGTGTGTGTGTGTGTGTGTGTGTGTGTGTGCGTGTGTGTGTTGAGTAGGCCTAGATTTTTTCTAATTGTATGGCAAGTTCCAGAGGAGCCTTAATACCACCTTTCTGCACTACACACACTATAGCCAGAGAAATATCATGGTTTTATGGTGATGCTGTACTGTAGAACAGCTACAGCATTGCCATTCTTCTAATGTGTATGCAAATGATCACGAGGCCAAGGGCTATCCAGAACACTTTATCACTCAGCTTTGTGATCAAAAGAATCCAAGATAAGGGCCCCTGAAAAATTGTGAATACCCATGTGCTATTTACAAACTTATTAATATAATTCTGTTTAGAATAACTTGCAAATTTACAATCTCCAAACAGTTTTCAACTACTTGTCTGGGGTGGCAACTCTTTTTAAAAACAATTACTCCCCCCCCCCCCCCCTCCCAGATAGTATCTGGCATTTTGGGGCCCATCATTCAGCTCTTACAGTTACCGTCAGCTGTATGACTAAGTTTTACTTGTGTGTTTATTCATTAACAAAGCTTAATTCTTGAGTATAAAAGACATAAGTATGCTGTTTATATAAATTTGCATTTAACCTAGAAAAACACTTCTCAATTTCAAATTGTCTCTGATTAGTCATTGGTGTGGGATGGGATGAACTGCGAACACTCATTCCTACCAGACACTCAGACAGCCACACACTTCATACCGTGCATACTCTAAGCCAGTATCCACTCCTCAAACAGCTATACCTAATCTTGTTTTTGACACACTGAAGATTTGCAAAAACCATAGCAACCTTGTTATGATTTTTTATCCTTAAATAAGAATTAATGATATCACAGTGGTAAAAGTATTCAGGAAATCCTAAAATGAATGATGATAATATTATTAATCGCCTATGTTAGGCATATATGTGCAGTTAAAGGTGCCAAAGCATAGAGCAGAAGTGAGTGGGTCACATCTTGCTGTTGACAAATATTTGATTTATTTCATCTTCATGTTTACAACATAGTCTGGAACTGGCAATGACATTTGCTTTCTTACTTCCCAAAAATATTTGCCCATTTCTCCTCTACATGTCCTATTTTACAAGGGTGTAGTTTGTTAGGAGTACAGCTTAACAACTTGGAGTGTCAAGGCTGTTACATCACATTGCAGTGCTTGATGTACATCATTTTCCAACTGGAGCACGAACTTCATAGTGCCGCCATTCCCCCCCCCCCCCACCTACCCGCACAGAGTTCCTCTCCTCTCCCCCCTCCCTCCATGTATCATGGAGACCACTTGGCATCCCACTGTGAGTGCTGCCTGGGACAGACACCTCGTGTGATCCTCCCCCCCCCCCCCCTGCCTCTCCTTCCAGATACATGGCTATTATTTTGCTGTTGATGAATCAAAGAAATAAGCACATACTTAGTATTACATTCACTGTGTCTCAGCGAGAGAGGCTGCACCTGTAATGTTCCAGCCAGCCCTACACCTCTAACCACTAACTCCTGCCTGTAATATTATGGCTCTGACAGTTCTCAGAAGGTAAACTACTACTGAATCTGTACCAAAGGGACATAGTATTGTAAAAATGGTTGGCACTGATTGAAGGAACTGCGGAAGAGTGGCACTGGGGTAGGTAGATTTGAATATACATGACTAGCATTCAAAGTGTTAAAAGCCTTGAGTGAAACGAGCAGTTTAGAAGATTGTCCTTTGTAATTGCTTCTCCTTGTTTAAATGCCACCACACACCACTTTCTGCACTATAGGAAGTTTCAAGTAACTGTGATTGATTATGCAATGACGATGACTTCATGTGGCATTTTTCGCCATTAGACCCCACCCAGCTGGGATCGTGTTGGCCTGCCCGGTGTAAGTTTGTCCGTAAGAGGAGAAAATCTCCAACCCGACCGGAAATCGGACCTGGACTCCAATCTACCATTGGACTACAGAGGCATGCAGTGTTTTGTTAAGATGTCTTACAGGCAGACCTTCTGGTCTCTGAAATTCAGTTTTGGATGAGGCTTTGCGTGCTGCTAGTATATGTCAGGGGTACTCATAGCAGTTTTAAAGCGCACTATCCCAAAAATTTTGAGAAAAAGTGCTCTAAAGTTTAAAGTGCAGCATGTGTATATACTAGATAATGAGTGACTTACAGCAGTGTGGTGAAATAGCTCAGGCAGTAGCGGGCCTGATTGTCTTGCAGTTGATCAGGTTTCATTCCTGTCTGTAGTAAAGATTTTATTTCTATAACTAGCTTCTATGCCCGTGATTCACAACGATTGTTAAAGAGAGACCTGTGTACAGGGTATCATGGTCTTTTAGAGTTCCGGACCTAGGTCAGTAAAAACCGAATCCTTGTTGGATCACTCTGTAAACAAACTGTTCTCCTAGCCAAGATGTCAAATTTAAGTAGAAGTCATTGTCGAAAACGACGAATGTTCATAAAGTTTTTCATACAAAAAGTGAAATTAAGTCCGTACCGCGGAACGATGTAAATTCAATTTTAGGTTGTGTTCATAAAGACTGTGGTATGTAATTGTCTGTTTGGAGTAACTTCTGAAAACACTTCTATCATGGAGATGAGAAATAGTAATAATAACAATAGCACCATGTATTTGGTTCTATGGTGTAATACTAAACTGTTTATCTCTCACAGTAAGTGTATGCTGAAGTATTAGTTTGTTGCAGTGTTGTACTGGGGACAATGTAGTTATTCTGTATGCAGTGTTCCCTATTATCAGAAACTCAATAAATGCTGAAAGTCTGGTAAATCAATCATTAGAGCAGTTCATGTCCGTTTAAAGAAGACGTCATGTTGGTGCCAATGTGCGATAAAGTAAGTCTGGGTATTCATTGAAGGAATGCTGTCAACTGATCGTCTGTATAGAACTTAGTAGTATGTAGTATTTCCAGTGAATTGTCTTGACTGTGTTAGCAGCATCGGGCACTCTTTCAGCTAATACATGTCCCTACGTCCTGCAGTGATTACTTTGTAAAGCAAGAAGTTAGAATCGACTTTGTGTATTAGAACTGTATATTCAGAATTCAGATTATAGCTCTTAAGTACAATTGTCTCTGCAAAAAAAAAAAAAAAAAAAAAAAAAAAAAAAAAAAAAAAAAAAAAAAAAAAAAAAAAAAGAGAGAGAGAGAGAGAGATGTCTTTCTCTGTCTTAATGTAGTCCGCACCAAAAGCATCAAGTAATTACAAATTTTAATCACAATATTGTTCTGAACAATTATGAAAGCAGAGAGGTTTCTGATGAGTTTGTTGCTTGAGTGTGTATATCTAGTGGCGCAGAAATGTCTCTGGAGTGAGCATTGAGATGCGCAGAACAGACTTTGTGTCCTCAACATTGTGGTGGAAGTGTCACGTGATATTGGGAAAAATCTATTAATCGCTGACTTCTTCTTGGTATTTTTTGGTTGGTTAAGACGGATGACTATGTGTAAATGGGCCTTTTAGCGACGTTTCCTCACCGTTGTTGTTGCTTCTGTGACACATTTCTTTAGATATTGTTTCATGTTATGTGGTTGCTCTGCGAAAAGGAGGTGGGGCTTCTTTGTAGCCATTGCGGTACAAACCAATCGTAAGAGCAAATAAATGTTTTGAAAGAATGGATTTGCCTGAATATCACGTGGTAATTCCAGCTTTATGATGAGTAGATGCACAGGACGCAGTGCTCACTCCATAGATATTTCTACTCTGTGTTTAATTTAAGGCTCTGTCAAACAGGGAGCAGGCAGCCCGCGCGGGCACTGTGTTTTATTCAGTTACCGACTGTCAAATAGGGAACGGTCGCACGCGCTGCCCACCGCGTGCAACTGGCACGCTGATTTTCTACAGTGACCGCGGCGGTCAAGCGGGAGCAGTTGGCGGAAAAACAAGACAGACTGATCGATTTGGTGCGTCCAAAGCCATTCCTGCATGACACACGCCACCCAGAATACAAAAATTCGCTAAGAATGCTGAAACTTGGAAGGAGATAGGCAGAAGTCTGAATCAAACAGGTATTAATTTATTTTTCATAATTTTAAATCAAGATATACCAATTTGTATAATCCAAACTATTGCATGAAAATGAATTTAAGCGAAATATTGAAAATTACGGTGCGTTTCTAGTTGTGTTGTGAAAAATACAGTTAGAAACGTTATAAAAACAATATGGTGCTAATACCTTGTTACTGGTTATTAACAAAATACGCAAGAAATTGGTTTGGCCCAGCATAATCAGAAGTACTCAACCTCTCTTTTACTCTTGGGGTATTCTAAAATGCATTAGCCTGTACATTATTAACCTGCTCCTCTCATTCATTAGGGAAGTAATTAACTTGCATTGCTGCGGAGGAAATTATGCCCAAGGCAGCACGCTGCTTCCACATCATTTACTGCATCAGTATGTAGGTCTATTATTACTAAAAATACACGCCATTTTTAATTCCCAATACAATTCCAATACATGCCTTGTCTTACAGATGTATAATGGCCTTTTGGGGATCTTCAGTGGCTGTAGCTGTAGAAAAAGGATTAAATAATTATGAAATTTAAACGGTCACCTATTAACACGCGAGGGACACGAGTGCTTGTACCCGACAATGACTTTGGAGGCAAAATATTTACTCCTCGTATAAATTAGTAGGCCGCGGCCGATCGCATTGAGGCGCTATGCTACGATGCGCGAGGCCGTTTGCCGTCGGGGGCTGGACCCCCCCCCCCCTCCCCCCCGCCCTCGGGCATGGATGTTTGTACCGTCTTTAGTATAAGCTAGTTCATAGGTAGTTTGTAAGTTTAGGGACTGATGGCCCCGCAGTTATGTCCCATAAGCTTCACAAACATTAGAAAGTTTTTTGTAAATTAGAGGGAAATGCAGTGTTTTTACAAATGACACTGTCACTGTGTCTGGTATAGGTGCCCACATCAACAACCACAAAGTTGTAATCATGATCAACAACAGCAAGCGAGAGAACTGCTTTTTTTAATAACAATAATAACTTTAGTCACTTCTTTCTTGGACATTTTATTCGTACATACTTTATAAAACAATTTACAAAACCTGAAATAAAATATATTTAATTTCAATATTAAATGGGAAAGCAGGGCTTAATATCTCGGGTTTGGAGGAGGGAGGGGTGTGGCATTGGTGGGAGTGGCCGGGGGGGGGGGGGGAGAGGGAATCATTGGCCCTTGGGGGGGGGGGGGGCACCTTTGCACCCAAACATATAAAACGTTGCTTCATTTAAAGTACAGTGTAGCTAGGTGTCTGTGGTAAGAAACCCTTGCCTTGAAAGACGCACATGTAACTTTAGCCGTAATGGGGAAAAAGGACTGCGTGGGAGTGACTGATCGCACCAAGGTGCCTTGCTGCGGTATCAGAGGTTCGGGTCCTCCCTCGGAATGGGTGTGCGTGTTGTCCTTAGCGTAAGTTAGTTTAAGTATTTTTTAAGTCTAGGGACTGATGACAATAGCAATTTGGTCCTTTAGGTTTACAAACATTTGAACACTTTTTTTTTTGGGGGGGGGGGGAGGGGGTCGCCATTTATTTTGAAATCGAAGAAGCGATTTATTCCTTTCTTGCCAGACTTAAAAAACAATCAGACTGATTGGATGACATTAGGCTCGTCAGAAAGAATTTCTTCAATGTCAGGGAAGTCTTTGTGTCTTCTTACTGTAAGTACTATTACTGATCTTAGAAAATACAAGAAGACCGAGAATTTTGTACATTCTGTGTCGTTGTACCGTGTAGGGCCTATTACAGCATCACTGGTTATGCTCATCAGCCTCGGGGCACTCACTTTTTGTCTGCATCCTATAATTTTTCAACTTTGTAAAATGCTACCACGTAGGCACTACGTATGTATCCTGCTTATATCATTCAAATTGTCTTTCATCCGTTTCTGATACTCATTTGTACTCTGACCTTCTTTAAGTATCTGAAAAGTGTGCTTACGTTAAAATTTTAACTATCTGTCATTGGCTGTCAGACAAATGGTCACTTGTCACTTTTTTTGTTTTTGGTGTGAATGTATTATATTTACTTGATTCTGAATATTTTGTAAACATGTAAGCCCATTGCACACTACGTTATGGTTGTAGTTGTAATCAGAAATTTGTTAATTTTGTATATTACTACGGCAATATAACACCACTATCGGCACTAAAGTTACTGAAGTTAATTTAAGTAGCAATCGCCGATTTTGTACTGGTCTGCACATATTACTTACTTTAATACCACGTAACCAGAGCAATTGCTTCTTCGATGGTATGTTCTGTTAGCTGACGAAGGTTCACGCAGTCCTCATAGAACAATGCAAAGAACCTGGAGACATTGATACGATCATTCATCTGGCTACGGTCCATAAGTCACCCTTTCCATGAATGTTAAGCTCCAGTCGTACTGTTTTTATCGAAACAGTATTACTCGAGTACGTGTTGAGTTTTCTAATCCTTTTCGGTGTGGTAGTATTATGTTGTCTGCCCGCTATCGTTCCTAATGCTCTTCGGTCGGTGTCAATTAACTTCTTGTTTCGCCCACTATTCCTCTTCGCCAATGATGTTTTACCTTGTTTTGTGTAAGTTGTCATCTGTCGCAAGCTGTTTTCGCCACACGTGCTCACGCTAACGGTGCACTACCGATCTGGCCTCTTTGGAAGTCTTGACAGATCACGTATTTCAGTGATTCTATGTGTTGACCGTCTCAGAACAAAACGTATAACATATTGCGAGGTAACGTCCAAAATTTTGTCTGTCAGTAGTTTAGCACGGTCGTTTCTCATTGTTAAAACGAACTCACTGGTGCCAACTTGCAAGATGCAGTACACAACATGGTGTTCATATTACTTTGTCCACCCCATGTAAGTTGAACGAATAATGAGTGCGCAATTACTTAGCTAGAGTTTGCGGTCTTGGTGTATTCCAAAACAATTGCATGGTGTTCAAAGTAAGAAACAGGTTGCTCCGCATAACAAGAGAATACAAAATTTAAGGCTTTACCTCTAATAAATAACAACGAAGTTCCCTACAGCCTACACTTAATGACCGTGGGCACTGGGATTTGTGTAGAATTGTCAGTGCTAATAGACAAGCAAAACTACATGAAGTAACCGCATCAATGAATGTGGGAAATAAGACGTATGTACTTGGACAATGTGCTGCAATTAGGCAATAATGGGCTACGGCAGCAGACGACCGAATCGAGTGTCTTTGCTACTTTCACGATATCGCCTGCAGTGTCTATCCTGGGCTCGCGGCCATATCGGTGGATTCTAGACTACAGGAAAACCGTGCCTTGTTTCAATCTCAGTTGGTAGATCTGATGGTAGGGTTCCAATGTGGCGCATACCCCATAAGCCAAAGACCCAATTGTCAGCAAGGATCTTTGCAAGCTGGCGGTGGCACCAAACTGGTATGAGCTGTTTTGACATGGAGTGAACTGACTCCTCAGGACCAACTGAATCGATCATAGACTAAAATTGGTTATATTCGACTACTAGGAGACCATCTGGAGCCGTTCATGGACTTCATGTTCCCAAACAACAATGGATTTTTTTTTTTTTTTTTTTTTTTTTTTTTTTTTTGACATTGCGCTATGTCAATGGGACACAGTTTTTCACGGTGTGTTTGAATACTCCATGAACGATTTGACTCCCCTGTCGCACAATACTAAGGCCATCGGACATTTTTGGGAAATATCTGACAGGTCAGTCCTGCACAGGCAACACTTGCGCATTTATTGCCGGTTATAGGAACAACATGGTTCAGTACTCCTGCAGGCGACTTCAAGCCTACTCTGCTGTACTTCTCAGGGATAAAAAGTTCGCCACGATATTACGAGGTAGGCCTATCCCATGACTTTTGTCACCTCAGTGCAGTGTTTCAAAGCAAACTAATGTTGCTAACTCACACGGGATTGTATTTCCATTATTGGGATGTGGTTCTGGTATCCCGTAAAATATTCATTACAGCATTCCACAGAACAGTCTGATATTTGCGTAATAGTAATACCCGTATGGCCGACTGTATCGGCTCCTTCTCTGGAGAGTTTTCGTGAAGTCTTACCAGTAAATAACAACTGGGAGGAGAGAAGATGAAATCACAACACATCTGCAATTACAACTAACATCAAAATTAATAGAATGAAAAACTACACTGACGAATGTGCATTTACACAAGTTTACACTTAAAAACAAAAGAATTTAGAAAGTCTTTCAGGAACCTATATCGTTATTGTTGTCGCAGTCTTCAATCCGCAGACTGGTTTGATGCAGCTCTCCAAGCTACCCTGTCCTGTGCAAGTCTCTTCATCTGAGAATATGTTCGGCAACCTACATCCTTTTGAATCTGCTTACTGTATTCCTCCCTCGGTCTCCTTCTACGATTTTTACCCCACACACTTCCTTCTAATGCTAAGTTGACAGTTCCTTGATGTCTCAGAATGTGTCCAACCAATCTATCCCTTCTCTTCGTCAGGATATGCCAGAAACTTCTTTCCTCCCCAATGCGGTTAAGCACCTCCTGATTAGTCTCGTGATCTACCCATCTAATCTTCATCATTCGCCTGTAGCACCCATTTCAAAAGCTTCTATAATCTTTTTGTCTGAACTTCTTATCGTCCACGTGTCACTGCCATACAATGCTACACTCCCCAGACAAATGCTTTCAGAAAGGACTTCCTAACATATAAATTAATATTGGATGTTAACAATTTTCGCTTCTTTAAAAACTCTTTTCTCCCCATAGCCACTCTGCATTTTATCTCTTCTTTACTTCGGCCATCAGAAGTTATCTTGCTACCCAAATAACAAAATTCATCTACTACTTTTATTGTCTCATTACCTAATCTAATTCCTTCAGCATCGCCTGATTTTCTGACATTCCATTCCATTACCTTCGTTTTACTCTTGTTAATGTTCATCTTATATCTTCCTTTTAAGACACTGTCCATTCCATTCAGTTGCTCTTCCAGATCCTTTGCAGTGTCTGACAAAATTAATATGTCATCGGCAAAACGCAAACTTTTTATTTCTTCTCCCTGAACTTTAATTTCCTCGCCAAATTTCTCCTTCCATTCCTTCAGTGATTCTTCAATGTACAAATTGAACAACATTGGGGAAAGGCTACAACCCTGTCTTATTCCCTTCCCAACCTCTGCGTCCGTTTCTTGCCCTTCGACTCTAATAACCGCTGTCTGGTTTTTGTACAGGTTGAATATAACTCTTCGCTCCCTATATTTTACCCCTGCTACCTTCAGAGTTTGGAAGAGTGTATTCCAGTCGACATTGTCGAAAGCTTTCTCCAAATCTACAAACACCAAAAACGTAGGTTTGCCCTTCGTTAGTAATGTCGTAATGTATTGCTTCTCGTGTGCCTACATTTTTCCTAAATCCAAACTGATCTTCCCCGAGGTCAGATTCCACAAGTTTTTCCATTCGTCTGTAAATAATTCGAGTAAGTATTTGGCAACCATGACTTATGAAACTGATAGTTCTGTAATTTCCACACTTGTCTGCACTTGCTTTCTTTGGAATGGGAATTATGATATTTTTCTTGAATTCGGAGCGTATTTCACCTGTCTCATACATCTTGCATACCAGGTTGAACATTTTTTTCATAACTGGCTCTCCTAACGAAATCAGCAGTTCAGACGGAATATCATTTACTCCAGGGGCCTTGTTTCAACTCAAGTCCTGCATTTGTTCTCTAGCCACTCCTGCTTAGCCAGTCTGCACCTCCTATCAATCTCATTTTTTAGACGTTTGTACTCCCTTTTTCCTGTTTCACTTGCTGAATTTTTATATTTTCTCCTCTCATCAATTAAGTTCAGTATATCCTGTGTTATTCAGTAATTTCCATTAGGCCTTGTCCTTCTGCCTATATGAACCTCTGCAGCCTTCACTACCCTATCTGTCAGAGCTACCCATTTTTCTTCTACTGTATTACTTTCCCCCATTTCAGCCAATCCTTGCCTAATGCTCTCTCTGAAACTCTCAACCACCTCTGGTTCCTTCAATTTGTCTAGGTTCCACCTCCTAACCTTTCTACCTTTCTGCAGTCTCTTAAGTTTTAATCTGCAGTTCATAACCAATGAGCTATGGTCAGAGTCTGTATCTGCCTTTGGATATGTCTTACATTTTAAAACCTGGTTTCTAAATATATTCCTTTCCATTATAAAGTCAATCTGGTACTTTCCAGTGTTTCTTCCACGTATACAGCCTTCTTTCATGATGAAACTTCCTGGCAGATTAAAATTGTGTGCCGGAACCGGGACTCGAACCTGGGACCTTTGCCTTTCGCGGGCTTTGCTGTTGCTTGTTTAAGATTAAATTCAGTGAAAGAAAAGAGAAAGCATACGTTTCTAATACAGTATATATGAGTAAGAGGACATATGTATTATTATTTTATGTGAATAATTACTTTTCATGAAGTCTTCATACAAATATTATGTGGTCTATAAAAATAATAAAACTCGTGAAAGTTTCTAGGGAATTTATCTGGGTGGTTTCGTCCAAAAGCCGCGATATTTCGGCAAACAGACTTCTTGCCATTTTCAGTGGTTGCTAGAGTCGGGGGACGGGCGTAAATGGGCGTGGAAGGTGTGTGTGGGGGGGGGGGGGGGGGGACAACATGACGGCGGCAGTCAGCGGAGATCAGACTCCAGCAACGCCTGAAGATGACAAGAAATTCAGATGTTTGTAAATCTATGGGTCTTAACTACAGCGGTTATCAATCTCAGGACTTACAAACTACTTGAACTAACCTAAGGACAACACACACGCAAACACACAAACACACACACACACACACACACTCCTGACGGAGGACTCGAACCTCAGACGAGGAGCAAACGCGCGCTCCCCAGCAAGGTGCCTTAGAGCGCTCGGCCACTTCACCACAGTATGACAAGAAGTCTGCTTGCTGAAATATCGCAACATCTGGGCGACGTCGATCGGCTGAATTACCGGGAAAACCAAAAATTACGCCACACTATCTAATAACTTTGGTAAAAGTCTTTATTTCTCTTACCTTGTCATGAAATTTAAGACTTCTTCTAGTGTAAATATGTAGAGTCCGGTTATCTTTCATCACCATTGCGGAAAATAACATATCAGTTTCGTATGTTGATAAACATAGGACGCAAGTAGACACAAAAGTCGTTTCTATTTTTCTGTACTAAAATTTCTGTTAGTAATTTTAAAGAAATGTCTTTATTTATTAATCTGATATACGTCTTTCTTTTTAACGTAAATGGTATTTTTCTTTAGAACGATTTTCGCCTAATTTTGGTTGAATATAGTAAGTTTGGTGACGTAACGACAGCACGCCATCAGCTCCCTGTCGTACATTTATTTCAAAATAAGACCTGCTGTTTTTATTCTGAACGATGTCCAATCATCATAATGAGCACTATTTGTTGACATTTACGATATAACAGCGACGAGGTAGCATGTCACCAAACTCGCTAGTTTAACTGCGATGTATGGTCAGTAACTCTCTCACTATTTCACAAAATTTGCATTACGTTTGCATAAGCCAAAATCTACCCACGTGAACCAAACACATTGCCGAGGTGGAGTGGCTTGCGTGCCTCGAAGTACAGATAGCCGTGCCGTAGGTGCAGACAAACTTGACGTACGTGAAGAGGGGCAGCACTGTTGCAGGGGCAAAAGTCTAGATGATTGACTGAGCTGGCCTTGTAACATCGGCTAATGTGGTCTGCGAACGGCATACAAAAAGGGGAAACTACAGCCGTTAATCATCCCGAGGATATGCAGCTCTACTGTATGAATATATGACGATGGTATCCTCTTGGGTAAAATAGTCCAGTGGTAAAATAGTCCCCAATGCGGACCTCCGGGGGAGGAGTACTCAGGAGGATGTCACCATCAGGAAAGACAACACTGGTATTCTACGGATCGGAGCGTGGAATATTAGATCCCTTAAGCGGGTGGGAAGGTTAGAAAATTTAGAAGGGAAATGGATAGGTTGAAGTTAGATTGCCGGCCGCGGTGGCCGAGGTGACTGAGGCGCTCCAGTCACGGTCAGCACGGCCACTACGGTCGGGGGTTCGAATCCCCCCTCGGGCATGGATATTTGTGCCGTCCTAGTTCGTAAGTAGTTCATAAGTAGTTTGTAAGTTTAGGGACAGATGACCCCGTAGTTAAGTCCCATAAGCTTAACAAACATTTGAACATTTGAAGTTAGATTAGTAGGCATTAGTGAAGTTCGGTGAAAATAGGAACAAGATTTTTGGTCAGGTGAGTGCACGGATTACAAATATAAAATTTGTTGTGATGGGGAACTGGAATTCGATAGTAGGAAAAGGAAGGGAAGGAAAAATAGTAGGTGAACATGGAGTGGGGTAAAGGAAGGAAAGGGAAAGCCATCTGGTAGAATTTGGCACGAAACATAATTATTACAAACACTTGGTTTAAGAATCATGAAAGACGGTTGTATACGTGGAAGAGACCAGGAGACACTGGTATGTACCAGATAGATTTTATAATGGTAAGACATAGATTTCGGAACCAGGTTTTAAACTGCAAGACTTATCCAGGGGCAGATATAGACTCTGACCATATCTTATTGGTTCCAAACTGTAGACTGAAACTGCAGAAAGGTGGGAAAATAAGAAGATGGGACCTGGATAATTGAAGGAACCTGAAGTTCTTGAGAATTTCAGAAGGAGCTTTAGGCAACATTGGACAGAAACTGGGGAAAATAGGACATTAGAAGATGACTGGGTAGATTTTAGAGATGAAATAGTGAAGGCAACTGAGGCCCAAATAGATAGAAAGGCAAGGTCTACAAAAATCCTTAAATATCACAGAAAATACTGAATTTAATAGATGAAAGGAGAAAATATAAAAATGCAGTTAATGAAGCACGTAAAATGGACTACAGACGACTAGGAAATGAGTTTGACAGGAAGTGCAAAATGGCTAAACAAGAGTGGCTACAGGGCAAATTCAAGTCTGTAGACGAATGTATATCTAGCGGAAAAATAGATACTGCCTGAGCCACTGCGGTCGAGGGTTCGAATCCCCCCTCGGGCATGGATATTTGTTTTATAAGGAGATGAAGAAGCTTGCTCAGGTTAGAGTAGGACGGAGAGCTGCATCAAACCAGTCTCCGGACTGAAACAATCCGAAATAACTTACATATTAAGTCTTTTATGTGGCCATCTTCCACAGAAATTTGGTTACTGCTTTAGGCAACAGAAAGCAATAATCATATAATGTCCATTTATTTCGTTTTCATAGTTATTGGTTCTCTATTTTTGCTACTATTGTAACCTAATAATGCTCTAGATAAAATCTTTCGCTTAGACACAAGATGATATCCGTATTGGAACCTACCCGACTCCCGGTAACGACTCCAGTACTAACATCAAACTGCTATAGACACGTAATTAGGCTGACATACCATTGCATACATATTTTGTACTTACAACGCTAGTGGAAGAATTAAAATTGGTTATCCTCGTATTCATTGCTTCTAACTTCCCTATAATAGGCCTAATTAGAAACTATCGCTACAGTACAAAAATAATACGCGACAGCACTTACATTAAGTTTAACTGCAAGTAGCAACTGAGTTGATTAACAAAGTAACAAAGGAGCTCAAGTAAGGCCAACAATGTGCAGTAGTTGTCTTGGCTTAAGGAGGAATGGGCGAAAGTCTATAGCAGCCGGTGCTGTACTCAACCTGCGGGTCGTGGGCCACTTGTAGCCCGCCCAGATTTTTTGAGTGACCCTGCAAGCTAGTCGTCCAGTATTCAAAATTTCGCAATAAAAATCTCTAATGACTGGCTGATGAAAATGGATGAGATTCGTACAGCGAAATCGACGAAGCCAGAGCCCTGAACTTAAGCAGCACGTTCTCCACAACGCACGTCGCTTGTTGAGAAGCAGGCCCCACTCAAGTGTTCGCGCTGCCCCGGTGCTTTCCCCCACCCTGTCCTTCCCGCGTGGCGGTTGTGGCACCTCTGACAGCGCTCGCTATCGCGTCCTTTTCGGTGCGCTGAAGTATCCGTTCTGAATCCTATCAAGTGTTACAATCTGTCTTGTGAGCATTCAGAATGAAGAAAAAAGGTTCAGATATAAGTATGCCATTTTTATGCTTACTGGGAAGATTCGTATTTGTTCGTAAAGTATGTTGGGAAAGCGTGCTTAATATACAACTACAACGTAAATATCAAAGCACCGCCAGTGCACTGTCACTACGAAAATAAACGCTCCATAGCACACGAGGGGCAAGGTAACAATAACAGACATTGCAGAAAGAATACGAATATGGTTTTAAAATAATAATAATAATAAAAAGAAAAGAAAAAATGAAAAAGAAACAAGTAAAAACTTCACTCATAGTTTTTATGACGCCTTTTTCGGTGCGCCCCCAGGATGGCTATCTGTAAAAATGTTATACTTGAATACTTGAAAACTTAAAACAGTACACTACGAACTGTTTTTCTGTAACATGCCTCTGATCTTCCGAGTTCCCTTTTTTTTTTTTTTTTTTTTTTTTTTTTTTTTTTTTTTTTTTTTTTTTTTTTAAATCTATCGGACAAAACTGCGTGGTCATCAGTCCGTAGCTTACAAACTACTTAAACCTTGGTAAACTAACCTAAGGACAAACACACACACCCATGCCCCAGGGAGGACTCAAACCTCCACGGCGAGCAACCGCGCGCTCAGCAGCAAGACGCTTTAGACCGCTCGGCTACTCCACCGCGGCCCTTGTGGTTTGCTTGAACCAGTGTCACGTAGATGACACTGGCCTGAGACCCTTGCTGCTGATGGGTGGATCTTGAGTCCGGTGGGTGGGGACTAAGCGGATGATTTTCGCAGGATTTAAGCTCATGTGTAGACAAGTCAGTACGTTGTTTTGCTTGTGTCGTGCGGGTGCTGTGAGAGTGAAGACTGACGAGTGAGAAAATAATTATTCACCATGGCTTCTAAAAATAAACGAAAACGATCTGTTGAAAGAAGAATGTTTCAAGATCAGTAAGAAATTGGCTACTTTGTAGTGCAAAATAAACATGGATCAGCGACTTGTTTAATTTGTAGAGAAAGTGTTTTATTAAAGAAATAAAACACTGATCGTTTAGTGATACTTTTCCTCGGGGATCCAACGTAAAACGTGAGAAACTCTAACCTTTAAAATGTTCTTTGGTGCAACACCAAAACGTTATCATGTATGAAAAAATTGATTGAAAAGTCTTGGTCGCAATTAGCTTTATTTCATGACGCGTTTCGAGAACATCATCATCAGAAAAAGATTTTAAAAAACGATGGGAAATACAACCATCTTGGTATAGATGCCTGATTACAACTTTAAAATATCATCATGGACGTCTGGTGACAGTGTTGAACCAGACTTACATGCCCAACTGTGTAAGAAGGTTTTATGAACCAAGTGATAAACAAAACGTTATGTCTGCAGTTATGTCACAAGATGCAGCGGTAACAAACGCATCCTATGAAATTTATGTATTTGGTACGCATATGAAACCATTTACTGATGCAGATGTTGTAAAGAAGTGTTTTGTAATTGCTTTCAGTGTCCTATTTCATAAATTCACCAACAAAAATCAAATAATTTCAGAAAAAAAACTGCAGTACTTTAGTTTAGCTCTTTGTTCCGGTACTGACATTTCAGTAACATCACAGTGTTCATTCTTTGTTAGTTACTGCACTGAAGACAACTCAGTTCAAGATAATGTGATAAAATCGTTCGACCTCGTGTGGGAATCCCTGATGTTGAAAATTAAGGAATGTGGTCAAGGGACGCTACCTTGGTAGCGTGGGACTAGTGCCATGCACTTATATGTGATTTGCGGAGTAGCCCATGTAGATGTAGGACTTTGGGCGGGCGGGAGACGCGCTCCGGATAGACATGAAGTTGAGGCGACTGCTGCCCAAAGTTTGTAATCGAATAATACTCATTAACGTAATACTTTATCTTTATCCCGAAGTCTTCAATTCTTTCCAGCACTAAGATCACAGGGTGGAGTAATGAATATTAACTTTTTTCTTAAAATGTTTCAGTTTATTTTTATTATTATTATTATTATTTTTTTTTATATCAGGTAGGGTAATATTTTTTACTTAATCTGCTCTATTTCAATGGAACGACAACACACGAATATAAATTCAGAGACTGAAGGCGGGATTTCATGGCTGCAGAATACAGTTCCGAGTTAACGATTAACGTTAACTTCCGTTAAATTGTCCGTAAAGTGACGCTTTAACGTTTAACCAAGTTAACTTTTTTAGTTACGGGTTAATGATTAATGAAGTTAACTTTTTGGTTACCGCTGTCCAGCTCTGGCAAGTACCATAGTGGCAGTTCACAGTAATCGCCCTATCTGCCTTTACAGTCACTAAATGTTATATTTCATTGATTAACGTACATTACGAACAAAGACATTAAAAAAAAAGTAACTGCTTGGAAATGGCTGTCAAAACGTTGCAACAGAGTTTCAGATGGCCACTCAAACTTTCTAACATCTTACATATCTTTCTTTGAAATTAATTATGATTTGTCTGAAGAACAAGTGCACAAATTCTAAAAAAAAACTAAGAAAACATTAATCAACAATACGTTCAGCTACATTTCAAAAAAGCACCGTACTCTTCTATTATAATTTAATAATTTCGTGTGGCTCATTGGCCTGGTTAACAATTATCAGGGTGTCTCACGAAAGACGCCTGCAGGGTGTCCGCTGATCGCGCGGTACGGCTCCCGGCTGCCGCCATCGCGTCTGCCGGCCACGGCAGCGTCCGATTCTCGGACTCTATTGTGCCGCGGGCGCATACACTGAGTTGAAATCTAAAAAACATTCCCATCTGAGTAACCTAAGCTTACCTTTGTATACAGTAATGTTCAAAATGATATCCCTCTATGGAAAGAGCAGCCTGACATCTCTTGAACACATTTGCGAACACTCGACGAATTTCGGCTGCCGAAATTTGGGAAATTACTAGTCGAATCCTGTTTTCCAACTCTTCGATTGTATGGGGATTGCTTGCATACACCTTGTCTTTTAACAATCCCCAAAGATAAAAACCACAGGGATTTAGATCTGGAGAACGAGGAGGCCAGTCAACTATATCAACAAAAAAACTTCGTATTGCTGTCATAGAAGCATTGGCAATGTGTGGTCTTGCATTGTACTGCGTGAAATAACCGTACAGCTTTTCGTTGGGTGGAAGTTTTTGAAAAAAATGGATGCAGGATATTGTTCACTTACCTGTCAGTATTCGTTTCGTGAAAAAATATTCGAACAGTCATTTCCCAGATTTCGGCAGCCGAAATTTGTCGAGTGTTCGCAAATGTGTTCAAGAGATGTCAGACCGCTCTTTCCATAGAGTGACATCATTTTGAACATCTACTATAAATAAAGGTAAGCTTAGGTTACTCAGAAGGCAGTTGTTTTTAGACTTTAACTCAGTGTATACGCCTGCGGCACAATAGAGTCCGAGAATCGGGCGCTGCCGTGGCCGGCGGATGCAGTGGCGGCGGCCGGGAGCCGTACCGCGCGATTTAACACCCTGTGTTAAAATAGATTTTGATGATAAAGCAAATGGGTGTAGTTATTTTTCAGTGTTTTTTGTCCTGTGATAATGTTGTGGCCCACTTGAAATAAGACTTTCGAAAATACTCGTATAGTGTTACCAATGTATCGATGTAAATGAACTTATTGTCTATGGATTATGCGCCAATTTCTTCGTTTCAGAGAAGACTTACAACTTAGTTATCTGCTCAATGGTCTCTGCCTTTCACTGCAGCTCCGTCATTACCATGGGGTTATTGCCTGATGTCATAACACACGCCTTCCACTCAGCGGCGCAGGCTTTTGAAAATCAGTGTTGGTGCTCGTGGTTTCGTTTTACATTACCTCGTGGATTACAAGGTTCAAAGAATGACTCAACGAGTGAATGCACAGAACTTGTCACTCAATTTTCCTGATTTTTGCATGCAACCTAGACAAAGCACCACTTGTCATTCAATCACTAATCATAACTTTGCGTGATTTGATATTCAGAGAATATTGTTGAAAGTACTTCACTGGTAGTAGATTTAATATTACATAAGCCAAAGAACAATTCATTAATTTGAAAATTACCACTACTGGTATGTTCAGAAAAATTTAACGAAGTTTTAGAAGTGAGTTGACTATAGAATGTTAGAATTTCATTACTCGTTTGCGTTTCATGCAGAGGAAATTCTTCTATTAACGCTTTGATTTGGTCGTACATAGCTACTATTACGTGCTCTTTGCCCTACAATGACAACTTCGATATGTTAAAGAGCATAGTTATGTCACTTACGAACGCTATGTTTGACATCCAGCCTTAATTTTTTGATTCCTTTCAATTCGAGAGAGAGATATATTTCCTCAGGAATAGCAAAGAAAATGTAAAAAATAATTTTGCGACTAAACCAATGAACTGAGCTATGCTAAGGTTTCTACCGATACTCCTTTTCCAGATCTTTCAGGAATCCTTTGAAGTGGTGGTTAGTTATACTGTGAAACATAAAAAAACTCAAACACTTCACAACGGCTTTGATTACAACACCTAGTTTCACTGTTTTATCTGACGGGGAGCAATGAATAGTGGAAACGTCTTTACCGAATTCTCTGTTCAGTTCATTTCTGTACCTCTGTCATTATTAAACCCGGCTACGAGCTCTCTGCGTGCTTCCCCTTCTACCTGTTTTTCGTGAAGACGTGTGTAATGATGCTGTGTGTAGTACTTGTTAACAGAACTATATATTTTGACATACAAGACTATGCGAATGTCGATCCATGTCAGTAAATGACATTGATAAAACTACCACAGCTAACCACGGTTGTTGGTTGTTACCGAACTGTGATTGTTGCAGCAGTCACTACTTGATTCGACCAGGGTACAGTGGGCTCGCCCCCTCCCCCCACCAAACGGGAACATTTCTCTGCGACGGCAAAATATTCATAATTTGCAGCTATGAATTTCCCCATGTTTCTGTTTTTTAATTCTATTTCGTGGGGGGAGGTGGGTGAGCGAGCACTGGAACACCCTCGGAATCGGCGCCCCTGCTTCAACTCCATATGTTACTTCGTTCTCCGTATCTACGGAGAACCTTTTTATTTTTTTCCTTATCCGTGAACTTAATTTAAAGATACTGCCTCTATCGCCGTGCGCTTTAAAATAAAAATTCACTCAGTTTCACTACTCGGGACTAGGTCGCGAGTAATTTCATTTAGGTTATGTGGAAGGGGGTGTTCTGGATCTCCGGAAAACCTTTAGTCAAGATTTAAGATTTCATGGAGAAAGAACGAACAAACACTACCCCGCGTCCACAAGGAACTGAGCTACCCGAAAAAAAGTTATCAGGAGACCCAAGTTCTAATCCCAGCTGGACACAAACTTTCAACTTTCCCCGTTGAATTATTTCAATGCCCACTGACAGCTAAAGTCGTAAGCTCCTTTATATGTGTAGTAAACTGGCCTTAACGATCGTTTTATTCTTCTTTAGAGGAGGATGTTGCACTTTTATTAGTAGTGGATAACATACACTAAGGGACTGATGACCTAGCTGTTTAGTCCCCTCAAAAACCAACAACAACATACACTAATGCAGATAATCTTGAGATTTTCGTCGATGGATTATGGGAGTAGGGCTTCGGCAATCGCATCGATCAGTTCTCTCTTCATTCTACCTACATCACAGGCATTTAAAGGCCTTTGGGAGCCAAGTTGTCATACGGAAAAGTTTTTCTTTTCTGCGCCATGAACTGCATACATTGAGACCCACAAATTTTCGGTTCGGTTAATTCCTGCAAACAACACAAATCGGTCGGTGAATAATATTTGCGTCTTTCATGTTTCCAGCATAAGAAACAACACCTCGAATTTCACAATGTGACTAATGAATCGATTCTGTTAATTTTCATCAACTCCTTTCACCAATCGTACACTCGTAATGTAATGCCAGTGGTGTACGAGTGGTGTACATAAATAATTACTCTGCAAGTCACAGTGAAGGGTACGGCAGAGGGTTCATCGAACCGCTTTTATGACAATACTCTACAGTTCCATTCTCTAATAGCTCGCAGGAAAAAAGAAACAACTAAATCTTTCAGCTTCGATCTGATTTCTCTTATTTTATTCTGATGATCATGTCCCCCTTTGTAGGTGGATACTAGCAAAATGTGTTCGCATTCGGAAGACAAAGATGGTGAAAGAAATTTCGCAAACAGAGCTCTTCACAACGAATAACGCCTTTTTTTATTATTATTATTATGTCCATTTGAACTCGTGCCATTCTCCGAACTTTCTCTAAAAGTACGTTTCCCTATTTTTAAAACCAAACACAACAATTATTTAAATAGACAAATTTGCTCAAAACGTTGTTTTTGTTATTGACGACTGGATTCGGGCTGGCATGAGCCCATTCTCAAGTTCTTCTGCGAAACAGGAAGGTCACATGTTACAAAGGCTAAAAGATAGATGCACATAATGTGACCACCTTATTTAGAAGAGTATTGCTGAGGAATTCCGCACGTTTGCACATAATCTTTGATCGTGCTTACGTGTCAAGCTTGCAGCTACAAATATTGCTATTTTACAAAACGAAGCTACAATCCATTTTCTAACACCAAGACTTTTCCATTGTTTCCTTCATTATCCAGTATATCAGGGATCTGTTCTTCGAAAATTACCATGCGAGATATTGTCAATGTTGTATTTTTGAATTTTAGGGAAGGTGAGAAACATCACGTTCGTCGCCGTCTTGTGCGGCGTCATGACTCAGTCAGCAGATTTCCGTGGCAATCTGAGACTGAGAGCGACTGGGCGAATATACGAAGCACGTAGCACAGCTAACAACTCTCAATGGGGCTGGATCAGTTTCTCACGTCAAGGAAGAGCGAACGTGACATAACTACACATCGGACTCTGTCCTTGACTTCCACGTACTCCGGGGTCCATCATCCGCCATGCATATCGTCCAGTTTCCATTTTCGGGATCGGACATTTTTGAGTGCACGACGTACTTCAAATGTCCTTTTCTTGATATGGTAGCGGTGAAACTTTTTCATTATTAAAGTAAATTAAGAGCCTCTGAAAGGAATCAATAACTTTTTTATGGACACACTTTTTTCACATCAGTTTAATTTCATATACACAGTCAGCGAATGCATACTTTCATGGATTAAGTAAGCAGATTTTCAGTGTATGCATTAAACACACTTCAGTTGACTACTTGTCAGGATGAACATGGCCGGAAACGGCTATAAACAATTCAGATTTGCAAATTAGTGCAATCACTTAGAGATCAGAACTACTGGAATGACTCAATTAAGGACCGACCTAAAATACGGTTTCGGTTACGGCCAGTTTAGTCCGAAATGTTGGTTTTGGCCAGAAATCTGCCGAATCTTCGGCTTGGCAGAAATTAGCTTTCTTGAACTTACTGATGAAGTCCGGTAGCGTTCTGGATGGATTCAAACAACAATAACTCTGACAGCTTTATCCATAATTTTTGAAAAAGTTATGCATTCTCGAGTTGCTTCACATATAGTAAAAATGAAGTTCTAACCAAATGTCAGTGTGGTTTTCAAAATAGGTTTTCAACAGAAAATGCTACATATATCACTGATGAAATATTAAATGCTTTGAATAACCGGACATCACCAGTTGGGATGCTTTTGCGATCTCTCATAGGCTTTTGGTTGTGTTCTCTGAAGCTGGATGTTTTTCCTGATAGACTGAAATATGCTATTGTTAAACCACTACACAAAAAGGGGATACGTCTGATGTCAGCAACTACCGCCCAGTCTCACTTCTGACAGCCTTATCCAAAATTCTTGAAAAAGTAATGTATTCTAGAGTAGTTTCACACATAGGTAAACATAAAGTACTAACAAAATGTCAATTTGGTTTTCAGAAAAGCTTTTCAACAGAAAATGCTATATATACTTTCACCAATGAAATATTAAATGCTCTGAATAACCGGACATCACCCGTTGGGATCTTCTGTAATCTCTCCAAGGCTTTTGATTGTGTAAATCATGGAATTCTTCTAGATACACAAAAGTATTGTGGTATGCATGGGACAGTGTTCAAATGGTACTGATTCCCCAACCTGGGGAACAATCAAAAATGGGGTGCCACAAGGTTCGGTCTTGGGCCCTTTGATTATCTTAATATATATTAATGACTTGCCATTCTATATTCATGAAGATGCAGAGCTGGTTCTTTTTGCTGATGATACAAATATAGTTATCACACCTGACAGACAAGAACTAACTGAAGAAATTGTAAACTACGTCTTTCAGAAAATAATTAAGTGGCTCTCAGCAAATGGGCTATCATTAAATTTTGATAAAATACAGTACATACAGTTCCGTACAGTAAATGGAATGACACCATTAATAAATATAGACTTTGATGATAAATCTGTAGCAAAGGTAGAATATTCAGAAATTTTAGGTGTATGCATTGATGAGGGGTTGAACTGGAAAAAAGCACATTGAAGATCTGCTGAAACGTTTGAGTTTAGCTACTTATGCTATTAGGGTAATTGCAAATTTTCAGTAAATTAGCTTACTATGCCTATTTTCATTTCTGCTTTCGTATGGCATCATTTTCTGGGGTAATTAATAATTGAGTAAAAAAAGTATTCATTCCACAAAAGTGTGTAATCAGAATAAATGCTGGAGCCTATCATCCTGCAGACACTTATTTAAAGAGCTAGGGATCTTCACAGTATATACATATTCACTTACGAAATTTGTTATTACTAATTTCACCGAATTCAAAAGCAATAACAGTGTACGTAACTATAACACTAGGAGAAAGAATGATCCTCACTATTCAACGTTAAATCTAGCTTTGGCACAGAAAGGGGTGAATAATGCTGGCACAAAAGTCTTTGGTCACCTACGAAACAGCATCAAAAGTCTGATAGATATCCAACTAGCATTTCAATATAAATTAAAAGAATTTCTGAATGGTAATTCCTTCTACACTACAAATGAATTTTAGATATAAATTAATAAATCATAAAAAAATAAAAAATTAAAAAAATTGTGTCATGTAATATTTAGTACAATGTAATAATTTGTAAAGACACCTTTCATTAACCTGACACGTTCCACATCATTACAAAGCATCGTATTCATGAGCTATGGAACAGGTACTAATCTAATCTAATCTGTAAATCATGGGATTCTTCTAGATAAGCTTAAGTATTGTGGTATGAGTGGGACAGTGCACAAATGGTTTAAATCATACTTAACTGGAAGGGTGCAGAAAGTTGAAATAAGCAGTTCACATGATATAGAAGAAACAATAAATTCCTCTATCTGGGGAGTTATCGAAAATGGGGTCCCATAAGGTTCGGTCTTGGGTCCTTTGCTGTTCTTAAGTCAGTCATATCAATGACTTGCCATTCTACTTTCACGAAGATGCTAAGCTAGTTAGTAATAAAATGTTCATATGTCTTCCATTGGCTGCATGGACGACATCTAGCTGATAGCCGAATTCATCCCATACTGCACGTAAGGTGTCTTCTGTCACTGAAGCTACAGCAGCTGATATTCTGGTTTTTAGTTCACCAGTTCCACGAGGTAAAGGAGGAACGTAAACACATTGTTTAACATATCCCCACAGGAAGAAATCACACGGTGTTAATTCAGGGGACCTAGGAGGCCAAGAGTGTAAAGCCTGGTCTCGCAGTCCAGTACGCCCTATCCAACGTTGAGGCACGTTGGCATTGAGGAAACTGCGCACGTTGTTGTGCCAGTGCGGTGGTGCTCCGTCTTGCTGACATATGATGAAATTATCAAACTTATGAGAGTAGCCGGTTCTATAGCACTACAAGATTGTCATGTTACGGTTTCTTCCTCAAAAAATTAGATTCCATAAACCTTGCTTTGCGAAACATCACAAAAGCATTTACTTTTGGTGAATCGCGTTCGTGTTCTATTGTTTCCTGAGGGTTTTGGAGCCGCCATATATGCACATTATGTCGGTGAACCTAACCACTAATTTGAAAACTGCCTCATCGCTTAATATTAAACATTACAAAAAAGTGTCATCTTCCATGTCCTCTAGAACAGCATTGGTAAAGTCCACACGCTTCACTTTCTAAGTATCTCAATGAGCTTGTACCAGTTGTAATCAGTATGGTTTAAGGGCTAAACGACGCCGTAACACACGCACACGGTCATGCGCGGTAACGCAAGTTCTCGGTTAGCACGACGCGTAGACTTGGAGGACTCAGCTCAAATGCTCGTCGGATTTGTTCCACTGTTTGTTCAGGATCACGTGGCCGGTCAGGACCTTTGCCTTTACAGAGTCACCATGTTTATTCAGGCTGTTTATAGCATTGACGAATGTTCTTTAGTGATGGTGGTTTAGCATGAAATCGAATATGAAACGCCCGCTGAACCGCGATCACTGATTGAGAACGACTAAGTTCAGTAACACAATACGCCTTCTGCTGCGCTGATGCCATATTGCGCGAGACTGACTGCACGCTCCAGGTCAGCGTTCGTAGCGACATCTAGCTGATTTTTTTTCTGAAACTGTAGGCCATGCCGATTATATATAACGCTGTTTCAGATCCCTAGTGACATTTGTCTCAATATTAGTACAATTTAAAATCGGGTCATTCTTTTTGGGACACCCTGTACTGTCAAAAACGGAAAAAAAGTGAATAAAGTTGATGTCGTAGCCTTGCAACAGACTCATACTGAAGACGATAACGTTCTGTGGAAACGAGGACATATCTATGGCTATAAACTTGTGTCCCGCATTGACTATCCTCAATATGGGGTTGCAAACTTTGTCCACAAGAACTTAATGGATGTTTCAGTTGTCCTCGAAGAGAAGTTAGATGAAGGAAATGTGACGGTAGCCGTGATTCAGATCGGAAGCATAAAAGTAGCAAATATCTGCATACCACCGAACACTATTTGGAACAAACAACCTCCATTATTAGAGCATCCTGCAATATATGTAGGCGATTTTAACAGTCACAGTCATGAATGGGGCTATGCTGAAGAGGATGAAAATGGAAGAATTCTGGTAAAATAGATGGAAGCACTTACCTTAAAGCTCCATTAAGATGCAAAAGAAAACGACACATTTAAGTCTTGAAGACAGGGTACAGAGAGCACACCTGACCTCTGCCTGTCAACTATGGACACTTCAGAGAACAGCGGAACCATCATCAGAACGGTCCTGCACGACTTCCCCAGAAGCCAACATCGCCCCATTCTCGTCTCCTACGGACTAGAAATCCCGCTCGTGAGATCCGCTCCTGTATCCCGCTGGAACTTTCAAAAAGCAGATTCGGACAAATTTTCAAAATTGCTGGATGAGTCAATGAAACAAATTCCTGCTCTTCCAAAATCATATGCAAAGTTTTTGAAGGCTGCCATATCTACCACCTAAAAACTGCATACCCAGAGGATGTCTTAAAGAGTACTTTCCTAGATGGAATCAGGAGATCAACTAGGTATTTAATAAATTCTAAGATAGTGGAGACCAAGAAACAGCTACAAAGCTTATGAATTTCTTGAATGAGCAAAGAAGAGAAAAATATCACAAAGAAAATATGGACCTTGACTTCACACACTTCAGAAGAAAAGCTTGGGCTCTGATTCGGAAGCTGGGAGACGACTCCTCCCACAACAAAGAGAAGTCAGCAGTCTCATGCGACACAATCACCAGTCACTTAGTGAGAGTTTCTAAGGCTCTATCAGATAAAGGAAATGTTCGACAAGTAAAGGAAGATCCTACTTAAGTCACACAAACCAGAAATTCTCTTCTCCATTTACAATCATTGAACTGGAGACAGTCCTTCGCCATTCGAAATGTAGAAAAGCAGTAGTAGGCTCTACCTAGAATTTTTAGTGAACAGTGGACCAGCAACCCGCAATTGGTTAGTTTCCCTTTTTAACGAAATTCTCGGAAAAGCAACATTACCAGCAAAATTAAAAAAAAAAAATATCGCTATGAAAAAGCCGTGAAAAGAGGGAACAGCTGCAGAGCACTTCAATGGGAGGATCTTATAACAGTTTTCCACAACGAAACCCTTTTACGTAATTTGGTAGAGAATCCTAAGAAATTCTGGTCGTATGTAAAAATACTAGCAGTAAAACACTATCAATACCTTCAATACGCTATAGTAATGGTGATGCTAAACATGACAGTTCTGCTAAAACAGAAATATATAATACTGCTTTCCGAAATTCCTACACAATAGAAGACGAAGCAAATACTCCAGATTTCGTATCAAGATAACCCTGATGTACTAAAGCAAATTGTATCATTTAACAAAAGTATATCGCCTGGTCCCGATTGTGTACCAATTAGGTTCCTTTTAGAGTAGATTGATGCAATAGCCCCATACCGTTATTATATGCAACCGTTCGCTTAGCGAACGTACCATACCGAAAGACTGGAAAGTTGAACACGTCATTCCAATATTCAAGAAAGGCAATAGGAGTGATCCGCATAATTAGAGGCCTATATCATTGGCGTCGCAGGATTTTAGAACATATACTCTCCTCAAATATTATGAACTACCACGAAGAGAGGGAAGAACGACCTATTGACGCATAGTCAATACGGATTCAGAAAGTATCGTTCTTGTGAAACACAGCTAGCTCTTTACACACATGATGTGATGAATGCTATCGACAAGTGATGTCAAATAGATACCGAATTTCTAGATTTTCTGCGGGATTTTGATATTGTACCTCGCAAGCGTCTTTTAATCAAATTGAGTGGTTATGGAATATCGCCGCAGTTGTGCGATTGGATTCGTGATTTCCTCTCAGTACGTTGTAATTGATGGAAAGTCATCGAGTAGAACAGAAGTGATAACTAGCGTTCCCCAGGAAAGTGTTATTATTCGTGGATGATGCTGTCATTTATCCGTTAGTAAAGTCACCAGTAGATCAAAAGCAACTGCAAAATGATTTAGATATCAGCATGGTGCAAAAAATGGCAACTGACCCTTAATATTGAGAAGTGTAAAGTCATCCATATGACCACTAAAAGAAATCCGTTAAACTTCATTTACACGATAAATCAGTCAAATCTACAGGGTGTAAATTCAGCTAAATACCTAGGAATTACAATTACGAACAACTTAAATTGGAGAGAACCCATAGAAAATATTGTAGGAAAAGCAAACCAAACACTACGTTTCGTTTGCAGAACACTTAGAAGATGTAACAGTTTTACTACAGAAACTGCCTACACCACACTTGTACGTCCTATTATGGAGTATTGACGCGCATTGTGGGATCCCCACAGACGATTTAGAGAAAGTTCAGAGAAGGGCAGCTCGTTTTGTATTGTAGCGATATAGGGGGAAGAGTGTCACGGAAATGTTGCACGTGTTGGGGTGGGAATCATTAAAAGAAAGGCGTTATTTGTTGCGGTTAGACCCATTTGCGAAATTTCTTTCACCAACTTTCCCTTCCGAATCCGAACATATTTTGGTAGCACCCACCTACATAGGAAGATATGATCATCGAAATTAAATAAGAGAAATCAGATCGAAAATGGAAAGATTTAGGTGTTCCTATTTCCCGCGAGTTATTAGAGAATGGAAGTGTAAAGAAATAAAATAAAAGCGGTTCGATGAACCCTTTGTCATGCACTTCAATGTAACTTGCAGAGTATTTATACAGATATATATGTCCACAATCTCTATTTAGTTGTGCTTATAAAGTAGTTAACCGAAGTCAAGACCAGATTAATGCTTTGGTACCAACTGAACAAGCTGAATTCAGGTCCCATAGAAGCTGCTGTGAACAAGTGCTTTCTTTGACTACACACATAGAAACTGGATACCAAAAGAAACTCAAGACTGGGGTAGTCTTTGCTGACCTGTCAGTGCTTATGACACAGTGCGGCGCGAGGGCCTAATCTTTAAATTTATAAGAGTAATACCCTGCAAACTCTAGGTAACCTCTTAAACATCACGCTTCAGCAATCGGCAATTTAAAGTGCATCAAGCTGACAGAACGAGCAGATGGCGTGTACTCAATAATGGGTTGCCTCAAGGCTCTGTTGTTGCTCCAATATTATTCAAGCTCTACACAGCTGACCTGCAAGAAATTTCAGTATGCAGGCGACCTTGCAATATCATGTCAGAGTGAAGATCTTCCAGAATTTGGAGAAAACCTAACGAACAGCCTTATTAAACTACAAGATTATTTTAAGACATGGCGACTTAGACATAATATCTTTAAAACAGAAGTCTGCCTGTTTCACCTGTCTAATCGTCTAGCATCTGCAAAGATCAGGTTACAGTTTGGTGCTCTTGGCACAGTCGAATTCAATGATATGCCAAAATACCTTGGTTCACTCTTGACAGAACATCGACATACAATAAATATCTTTCAGGCTAAGAAGCTGCAAACACGAGTGAACTTGGTGAGAAAGCTGGCAGGCAGTACATGGGGAGCAAGCACACCAATTCCCCGTGGAGCATCCCTCGCACTGGTATACTCTGCAGCAGAATACAGTGCACACAAATAAAGTAGACGTCCAACTGAACGCAGCTATGAGAATCGTTAATGACACAGTCCAATCAATTCCTACATGCTGCCTACCAGTGGTATCAAACATCTGCCCACCTGGTCTGCATCCAAAGGCTGCTCTTTACAATCTTTGTCAACAAATTTCCAAAAACGACTTAATGCCTCTTCACGACGAGTTACTATTACTGACCAGGAAACACCTCAATTCCACAAGACCAGCATATGAAATAGTGGTCAAAATGCTCTCCTCAGGATTCAACGAGGACGTGGAAACGTCAATGGCAAGCTGCGGAAACACGGAACCATAAACTTATAAACGATCCCACAGAGCTAGTTCCTGGCTTTCATCAACCAAGAGAGGATGCACAGCTGCACAGATACCGGACAGAAAAAGGTAAGTGCTCAATAACATTCACAAGTGGGGCTTTTCCAGTGACAGTATGAGTGACTGTGGTGATATACAAACAATGGGCCACACTGTAAATGAGTGTTCTATCAGATGTTTCCCTGGAGGCATTAGAAGCTACATGAAGCATTCGAGGAGGCACTCCGCTGGATTGAGTTCAACAACATCCGTGTGTAGTCTGGGCCACTTCATATTTATTTATTGTAAATAATTTCACTTACATGTATGTTGTTGATGTGGTCTTCAGTCCGCCGTCCGCGGTGGCCGAGCGTTCTGCGGCGCGTCAGTCACAGTCTGCACGGCCACTACGGTCGGGGGTTCGAATTCCCCCATGGGCATGGATATTTGTGCCGTCCCTAGTATTAGCTAGTTCATAAGTAGTTTGTAAGTTTAGGTACTGATGACCCCGTAGTTAAGTCCCATAAGCTCTAAAACATTTGAATTTGAAATTTTCGTCAGTCCGGAAACTGGTTTGATGCAGCTCTCCACAATACCCTATCCTGAGCAAGGCTCTTCAACTCCACATAAGAACGGCAACCTACATCTGTCTGAATCTGCTTACTGTATCCATCTCTTGGTCTTCCTCTACGATTTTTACCCTACACACTTCCCTCCAACGCTAAATTCACAATTCCTTGATGTCTAAGAATGTGTCCTACCAATCGAGCCCATCTTTTAGTCAAGGTATGCCAGAAATTCCTTTTCTCCCCAATTCTGTTCAGTACCTCCTCATTAGTGACGCGATCCACCCACCTAATCTTCAGCATTCTTCTGTAGCACATGTTTCACTTCCATACAGGACAGGACAACACTCCACTCCACACAAATGCCTTCAGAAATGATTTCCTTAGGCTTAAACCAATATTCGATGTTAACAAATTTCTCTTTTTCAAGAACGCTTTTCTACCCATTGCCATTCTGCATTTTAAATCCTCTGTACTGCGACCATCATTTATTTTACTGCCCAAGTAAATGTATATACTAGCTGAAAACCGGGCGTTGCTCGGGTATTTATTTATTTATACCGGCTTTGAGTTGGTATTTCTCCTATCCTTTCTCTTTGCCCATCTCATCTTTACTAAAAACATGTTACATATACTCGACAAAATATACGGTGTTATAATCAACCAATGAGATCGTTCGGCGCGAATCAGCTGGAAATTAACTTCTGATGTTTACAAAACATTCGTGTGTCCCTAAGTCATTGAAAGCAGGAATGAAATAATCGTTACAAATTCGTGAAACGTGTAATTTTCGCGTTGGCTCCTTTTATTTAAAAAAAAACACCACCTACGTTTTGTCGTGTTTTTTACTTGTTGTATTGCATGATTCATTAAAACCGTGAAAATAAATGAGTTGTAGAGGCTTACATTGGATGAAGCCGCCTACGACGCTGCAGCCAATGACGTCGCCCGGGTAATAGACATTCACCATGAGCACCATCATCACCATCAAGAAGACATATGCGGTATTTGTACACACGTTTCGCTTTAATTTACAGCGAAATTCCCCTGTAGTTTCGTTTTCTAACAGCTCAGTGGTTATGACGTCGTATCTGCTCATCAATGTGTCGTTCACTGATATAATATTGATGACAAACATAATGTATTACCTGTTTATAGATGTCAAGTTTATTACGTAACTAGATGACCCAGTGAACTTCGTATCACTTACCTCTTAATGCAAACCAAATGTAAATCATACGTATTTCAGACCCAGTAGCTTATAAAGGCATCATCAGATAGTCTAAGTATCGGCTCGATAGTTGGCGGAAAGAACGGGCAAATCACGCACACATGTCCAGGATAATGTTCATGTCACATTCGTGGAAGTTCAGGGAAGATTTAAACGATGATAAAATATGAAAAATTGCGAGGAAAATTTAGATTTAAAATATGTAAAGTAATGATTTGGTTGTTGTTGGGTGTGTTAAAAAATATACTTTGAAAGAGTAAAGTTCGCTTTACACAATTTGAACCCGTATATGAACTGTCAAAGATAAAAATGAATTGCTGTTCGTTAGTCTCGCTAAAATTCGACAACGGCTGAGCCGATTTGGCTATATATCATTACATAAACCACTGAATCTATTGATGAAATCTGGTGTGGAGATGGCTTGAGCGCTGAAGTACCGAATAAGATAGTTTAGAAAGTGTGTAATTCAAGATATTTTTTGAAGTAGCCTATATGAAGAGAAATATCGAACAATAATTACACTCTGGAAAAGCTACTTACTCTTGGACTTCTTAGGTATTTTTCAGAAGTTATGATTAACTTTTAAAAATGCAATGTCCCTTTTGTAAAAAAAAGTGGATAGAACGGCAGAACAGAAATAACTGTCATTATTTTACATGTTTTAAATCTAAATTTTCATCACAATTTTTCCAAATTTTATCACCGTTTAAACCTACCCTGAACTTCCACGAATATGACATGAACATTATCCTGGACATGTGTACTTGATTTGCCCACTCTTTCCGCCAACTATCGAGCCGATACTTAGACTATCTGATGATGCCTTTATAAGCTACTGGGTCTGAAATACGTATGATTTACATTTGGTTTGTATTAAGAGGTAAGTCATCAAGTCGACCCGGCAATGCTTCGCAATTGCTAATATGTATGTACTCTTGCTTAGAACATCAAATGTTCAAAATTGTACCGCAATCGTACGAATGACATTGATATCCAAAAGAAAAGAGCTCTTTCAGTTTTCCGAAAATTTTCCTATTATATGGCCAACTATTCCAAACTTCTACTTCACTCAAACCTTCCTCTCCCTTTGAACGTCGAGTGTGCAAAATTTCATCGCAATCAGATGAATAATATTGATATTTCATAGAAAAATCTCTATTTTTTTCTAACTTTTCCAATTTTCCGGGACACTTTTCCAAATTTTTATTTCATAAGAACGTTACTCTTGCTTTGAACGTAAAATTTTATCCCAATCAGACGAATGATACTGATATCCTATTGAAAAAGGTATTTCAGCTTCTCGCGAATTTTCAAATTTTCCGGGTAACTTTCCCAAATTTTTAGTTCATAAGAACGTTCATCTTTCGTTGAATGTCAGGTGATCAAAATTTTATATAATAGGATGAACGGTTCCCAACTTATAGTGTTGAGTACATTTAGAAACACATTGAAAAAGGAACTTGGTTCGAATTTTACGACTTTGCTTTGTAACTGTCCCTATTTTTTTCACTGAAAACTTTTCCAAGACCGTAGTGAAGAAAACAAAAAAAGAATTACCTCTCCGTCGTGCGAATAGTCATAATGCTGAATTCAATCAAAAACACATTGAAAAACGCACTTTCAGTTTTTCTCAAATTTTCCAATTTTCCGGTAGATTTCCAAAAAAATTATTTCATACAAATCTTGTCCTATCAAGCCGTACTCAAGTGATGCTCTTACAACCATGTAGCAATTGATTTCTATTCATAGAAAGAAATCGCTTTCGGCTTTTCCTAAATTTCCCTATTTTCCGGGCGACTTAACGTTTCCAAATTTTTATTTGAACCTTCCTCTTGCTTTCAACATGAACTGTACAAAATGTTATCGCAATTGGACGAATGGTATTGATAGCTCAGTGGAAAAAGCTGTTTCAGTTGTTTTTTTTTTTCGATTTTCCTCTTTTCCGAACAACTATTCCAAATTTTATCATAGTTTAAACCTTCCCTGGACTTACACGAATATTTCAAGACTAAAATTTGCCAAATCGGTTCAGCCGTTCTCGAGTTTTTTGCGAGACTAACGAATATGGTGTCCCAGCTATCTTGTCCACCCAAAATATCTCTGGAACAATAACAGCTATTGGAAAACGACTTCCACCGGTATCAATGTACGGCTGGAGCCCATGAATGTACATATTTGGAAACACTCTAAAACGAAAGCAAATGTGTTTTTTAACACAAACTTATGTTTTTCTAAATGGACACCCTATATTTTTACTTCAGCAATCCATAGCATGACAAATCATATAAACAATGGCGTTGATTGCATCGCAATATTCCAATTACATCCCGAGATATTGCGACGCGAAGTTGACGCTTGAAATACGCGAAACGCGCGGCTAGCGCTCGACCTGAGCAGCATGAGGTTCTCGCCTGTCTCATAGAAATTGTCAAACCTCTATTTTTATTATAATTTTGTCGCTATCTGAGTGTCTTCCAAATGCTGGAGGTTACACATGTCAGAATACGAATTTTAGTTTAAGAAGATTTTTTTTCTTTTTTGTTGAAACAAAAAAGGATTTTTCGTAATCAAATCTGAATGTGAAGTTTATTTGTCATCTTTGATCATGAAACTAGTAATAAATTACAGTAATATCTGGAAAAATGAGAAACTGCGATTGATAGTATTCTACTTTGCCTGCAATTTTGTAGTGTAGCTTTATATTCGAAAGACTACTGCACGGCCGCGGCGGAGTGGCCGAGCGCATTGAGGCGCTAGGCTCCGATGCGCGAGGCCGTTATCCATTCGGAGACTCGAATCCTCCCTCGAGCACGGATGTTTGGTTGTCTTTAGTATAAATTAGTTCATAAATAGTTTGTAAGTTTTGGGACTAATGTCCCTGCAGTTAAGTCCAATATGCTCAACAAACATTTGAACATTTTTGAACTACTGCACGGCGCACGAATTTTCCTTGAGTGCATATGATTTGACTAACCGGTTTTCATGTTTATACTATGATGCTGTGCAATCTACACAAAAAGATGACAAAGTTAAAATTTGTTCAAGATTCAGTACAGAATATTTTTGATATTCCAGGCTGGTATCCTAGGACTAATAACTTCCATCACTGTGAGACGTTCGTTATTAATCGTACTGTATTTATATATAGTGTGTCAAAGTATTCCATGTTTTGAGAGATGTTTATAGGAACAAAAATGTCCTGAATATATTGCCTCTGAAATACATAACGTAGCTCCTTCGTAACCAGTGGGACATTTGTCTACGTGAGTGTTGCCAATGATTATCAATGAAATTACCCACCCAGGATCGTCCGATTACCCGATTTGACTTCAAAATACCCACTACTTCAAAAATAGTTGCAATAAATGCTTACATATCATAAAAATGATCATAAATTACATGAAAAATTAAAAATCAAGCATTTTACTTACTTGAGCTACTTGTAGCTGAGCGATGTCATACCCTGCTTCTCGTCATTTTTTCTCGTCGGTTCGAAAGAAATATACCCTCATTCGCTTTCTACCCCTCTTTTTCAGACACCATGCTACAATTAGGTGTTTCAGCTAAATTAGGTGAAACAAGAAATTCAGGAGGAGGATTCAGATTGTCTACAGATTTCGCACTATCACTTGCTTTGCGCAACCACTTATTCATTTTAGTGATATAAAAAGCAATGTTGCTTAATATATGTACTATTACTGACCACAATTATAATCCGCACCTGAACATTCAGTCTACAAATACGGCAAAACTGTGAGACTACTTCCACAAGATGAAAAAGCAACTTCATGAGTTGCGTCACACTGTAGTTCCAACAAACTGCAGAAGCAAGAGCAAGAGAATCTGCGGAATTCCCAGGCTCGTTGCACAATAAAGCACACGTCGGAATTCTGATATTCTCATACCGCAACTTTATTTGAAAAGTTGAAGAACAATTTGAATATAAACGAAATGTGTGGTGTCAAAATTATCAAATTACCCGTAAAATGCCCGCCATTTCAAATTACCCTCCATAATACCCACCAACAAAGATTTTACCCGAAAATCGTGTAATTACCTTCCAATTGGCAACACTGCTCGAAGTACAATTCCCCTCCCCTCCCTGTCCCGTTTATGCATCTATGAAGTGCTGCGATCTAGCGTTGAATGTATGAACTGTTTGAAGGCAATAGAGTTATTGTTTGGCAAATATGCGCGAGATACCGCTTTCTTATTTCGTTGCCCATTTTATGTCTTATGTTTTGGAGTTTTTAAGTGCTTTTTATTTCCTGTATACAGTATATATGCTCAGCAAATGTATTTATTGTATTCTTTTGTTTGCTAGACATTTCAGATTTGTGAATGCATTTATAAAACACGTTTGATGGTTTTGCGTTATGTTAACTGTACTTACAGAACTGCTATTAGTGGCATTTTGTTCATATTTGTATCTAAATTATTACAGTTATTATTTTATTCGGTGCTGTAGACCAGTTCGACCAGCAGAATGATATGCTCTTGGGGAAAAATCTAACGTGCCAACGTCCTATATGCCCTTTCAATCGTGAGAAATATAATGGCAAGACAAACATTCTTCGTACAAAAACAAATCAGGAGTTAGTGAAATTCCTGATGATGTGCATTTGTATGCAGTTGGAAAATAGTTTCCGGAAGGAACACAAGGAGGTGACTCAGAATGCAGCACGCAGAAGCAAGAGATAATGCTAATTGTATAACTGGTTGCTTCAAAGTACCGCTATTGTTTTGAAAAATTTCAGAAAAAAATGTTGAGCTGTGAATGAATAGGTCCATATTTGTTTGATATAATTTTTTTTCTTTTCAAGGTCCTAATCTCTAGTAAAACTAACTAGTTCCCTAAATTTATTTGTCCTCGAGTCCGGAGGACAGGCGTCCCATATAAAAAATGTGAAAATACAAACAATAAAAAAATTTAGAAA
>CM048744.1:762723414-762778414 GCA_026315105.1 Locusta migratoria | reverse complement strand
ACTATCGTAAAACAAGACATTTCATAACAAAACGTTTTCGTTACTGTGAAGACACACACAGAGGAGATGGTAACGCTTTACATTATCAAAGTACTGTAGTACATCCAGGCAGTGTATGACACGACAGATTTTGTATTTTCTCTTCCATACTAAGAACGTTTGGAGAATAAGTGGAACATAGCATTGAAGATATTTCCAAAACACATATTTTAAGACAAGGTATGTCATGAAAAAGTACCCAGAAGTGCTACTTTTATAATGTAAAATGTAACCAAAATGACGATATTTGAAAACTGATGAAGGATTGTTTTCTGCTTGGCAGAAGTCTGTGTATTTTGTGCTTGTAGGAATCACTAACAACATTTGTAACTGGGCAGAAATATTTATAATTTTTAGTTTTTCACTAACAGTCAACCTCTTCTATTTTATATTACGACCACTCATACTGTATTATTCACTTGCACAATCAGAAGAAAAATGTAGTAGTGTAACACTTCTCACAACAATATAAAATACAGTACAGCATAAGTATATGTCCATCCAGTGCTGCCAACTCATAAATCCGAGTAGCTAGGTTCAATATCAAATGTCTTAACATTTCAAAAAACAAAACGTCGTCGTAGAAAAAAAGATTTTTTACTATTACCGGTACTTAATATTACGGGCTATTTGTCAACTAGATAAAATTTTAAAATTTCAAGTATTGTTCAATACGTTATCAACGTGCACGAGAAAGTATCCAAATTCGTAAGTTAACGTATCATGGACGCCAAAAGCCAACAGGAAAGTAGCAGTGTCACGTGATGTGATGCCAGTGCTGCGTTGTGGCGAAAACAAGAAATTGAAGTCACGTGACTGTTGACAGCCACGAATTACCCGCAACGCAAATTATCCACCTACGAATTATTGGGAGTACCACAGTATTTCATATAAAAGGAATTCAAAATTACTTATTTTAGTGCATAAAAATAAGCCTTGCTTTACAGTGCAGACAATTGTACTGTATGAAAATGATTCCATATAATTGCATAAGTCTTTCTCCTAACTTCATTACAATTAAAACTTATGAAAGTTACAGAATAAAAGGAATTTATTTCTTGAGAAAAAAATCAAGCCTGAGAGTGTTAATAATAACTATGAAATACAAGAGGAATTTCTATAATTTTCATCATTGTGGGCTCCAGCTGGAAGTGCTTTTGGAAATGATGATGATTATCATTTCACGAGACATTTTTGGACGTTAGACCCCATCTGGGATTATGTTCGCCCAGCCTGATGGAAGTCTTTTGGTGACGCCAAATAGGCGACTTGCACGTCAATGATGATTAGGACGACAACGCCCAGTCCCCGAGAGGAGAAAATCTGCAACCAGATGGGAAATCGAACCTGGACACCCTACATGGTAATCTATTACGTTTTACCACAAGACCATTACCAATCCAATCCTCACAACCCCAAGATAGCAGATACTCTGCCGTCAAGCAAAAATGTGTTCGTGAACGGAATTAATATTTACAGATGTTTCAATTTTTCCTTCCATGACAGGCTACACACTATCTAATTACAATATTTGACATTTGTGTGTCTGCTAGAAGTATCTTAGAATTTTGATGATCGGTGAGTCAGTGAATGACAGAATTAGCGATTTTCAAGTGCTAATATTTCGTCAATTATAAGGTGTAGAACAGTATAATTTGAAAATATAGCTAGCTATAGTAGATACTATTGGTAACCAAAAATTCAGGCGTCTAGCTTTATTCACCACTGAAATACAGCGGGGTCAAAAGCGCCCCAGTCTGGACACAAACACATTCAACTGTCTCACAGAATTTACTTCAGTGACAACAATATCCCGCTAAATCATCTTTGACATCCATTATTGTATTTCAAACTAGCTGCAAAGGATCATGGTGTGAGAGTTCTTTCAGACATCTAAAAGATCAGACACCACATAATAAACATTATACCTCATACAAAATGTGCCAATGAACAAAAACAAGTTTCTAGTAGATATAAATATGCTTTCTTTTTTAATGGGACTACTTAGAAGAAATTGACTGACACAATTTCAATACATCTGGCCTCCAACATTGGTAAAATATTATAATTAAGTTATAAACAAATACTAGACCTGAATATATTAATAACTAAACAAGTTATGAAGTTAATAGTTATTATCACATAATGTAACATGAACTTCTTTGGTAAACTAATCAAAATTACTACCGAAGTGGAGATAGTCAAATGGGAGGGGGGGGGGGGGAGGCACATGTCTCAAACTGACTGATTTGACATGGAATGACTCTACTGTATCTTGTTTCATTCCTCTTAGTATGGAAATATAGCAGAAGCTACAAGCATGAAGGGGTGAATGATGTTGATTGAGGTGCATGTAGTCTGTGTAGAACATGCAAGTTTAACCAGTTATTGAGGTGTTGTTGAATAGCATAATGTTAAAGCAAAATCAAACAATGAATATTCCAGAAAAGATTCAACAATATTCAACAATATTTTAGAAAGGATAGGTTGCTACTCACCACAGAGATATCTTGGGAAAGGAAAGGATGTGGGAGGGGAAATTAAGTACGTGCAGGTTATGTACATGGACAAGGAGAAAATATTTCCCGGGTAAATGCAATTCTTACCAGGTGCATTGCGCTTTTCCTGTTGTACTTGGCTTGGAGCAGTAAAACTCATTAATTCTTTAAAAGGTTAGTGTCTTATACGTGTAGATGTTGGTAATGGCATGACAATAGATGGAATGTAAGAAAGGCCTACCATGGGCCAGGTGTAAACACCAGTGAGAATGTTTGTTTTTACTTCTGTTTCGTAAATGATATTCATGTATATTTCAGTTTTATCATAACAAAGATGTAATACAAGAGTATGTCATTTATCATTTACTTTTTTTTGTCAAATCTTTCACACTTTTGTACAAATAGGTTACGATTTTCATGTATGTTATTACGTTGTAACATAAAACAACTGTAATTGCTATTAAATAGAATTTCCTCTTTCCTTCAACAGTGTCACGACTTTCGAGTAAGTTGTTATGCATGAACCTAGTAAAACAACAACTCAACTCCCACAATCTTTTACGAATAATTATACTTCTTACCATCGTTATTTCGTAATTTGTAATTTATTAAATAAAGAACTAAAATAAATGCAATAAAATAACCTGAAGTCCAGTATTTCTACTGTGTGTAACACTTTAAGATGTATCAATAGAAAAATATACTGGTAAAAATTTTAATAATGGCATAAATGGCAGGACTTCAGAGCTCTAAGTGACTGGTCCTCAAAGCATTGTTTTGAAGGGGAGTAAAAGGGTTTGCGATTTAAGAAATTCACAGCAAATTCTCACTATTGACATATTTCATATTTTGTAAAAGGGCATTTACTTTGAAAGTGTAGGTTCTTTATTATTCACAATTTTTACTTGTGACCTGCTAGAATCGTAAACAGATGATATACTACACTTAATGACAATCATTTGTTTTGAAGTATTGCATACTCCTCATCCTAACATCTTTCACACATTTGGCTTTTGGCAGGCAGCTTGTAGGCTATGCACACGTTTTGTTGTTGTAAATCATGCCATTTTTCCTAAGTAAAGTTTTTATTTCTTGTTATTCTCTTATGTTTCACTTCTGCATTAATATTCTGCAGTAAAAAAAACTGGTACCAGTGACATTAACGATGAAAAATTTCTAGGTAATTCCCACATTTCTCCAGGATAAAAATATTCCTGGATTTTTGTCAGATCTCCTGGTGCATATACACCACATATCTGGGGGGGGAAGACGCGGGAGGAGAAAGGGGAAGACGCGGGAGGAGAAAGGGGAAGACGCGGGAGGAGAAAGGGGAAGACGCGGGAGGAGAAAGGGGAAGACGCGGGAGGAGAAAGGGGAAGACGCGGGAGGATGCAGGGCATATGGAGAGGTGGTTGAAATATGTGCACTGTACCATGAAATGTGCAGGTGGAAAAGGATGTGAGAAGCTGCTGGGAATGCAGAGACAGGAAAAGGAGTGGGGTGGGAAGGAGAAAAGGGGGGGGGGGGGGAATTGGCAGGAGGTATAGGAGAAAGGTGGTGGGAAATGTTAAGTGGTGATGGGGGTTGGGATAACGTATATTACAGTAGGTGTAGCCCAGGATAATTTTACAAGTGTTGAATATGTTGTAAGGGTAACTCCTAAGTGCACAATTTGGAAAAGTAGTTGGTGGAGGGGAGGATCCAGATGGCCCAAGTTATGAAGCAGCCATTGGAATTTATCAAGTTATGGACAACTGCACGTTGTGCCACAGGGTGTGCCATCCTGTTTTTGGCCACTGTTTTGACAGTAGCTATACATCCTGATGGACTTATGATTGGAAGCCACATGAATGTAAAAGGCTATGCTATGATTGTAGCAGAGTAGGTAAATCACTTGGCTCCCCTCACAGGTAGTTGGGCCTCTGATAGCCTAGGATAAGCCTGTGACAGGACGGGAATAGGAATTGCTTGAAGGGTGGATTGGCAAAGTTTTTGATCAGGGTCTTCCACAGAGTATAGGATTCTTGGGTGTGGGTTTGGTAATTGACATACAATGGACTAGGCCAAAGTGGAAGTTGGGTGGATGCCAGAACACCACTTTGGGAAAGATGAGAAGGATCTTGGGTATGATGTGTCTGATTTCAGAACACGATGATAATGAAAATGTCTGCCAAAGGATGTGGTTCAGGGTTGTATTGGGTGAAGAGAAGGATACCCCTTTTGGTTGGTTTTTAAGGATAGCAGAAAATTTTGGGGGTGGGGATACTGCAACAAATTATTTGCAGCAGAGCATCAGCACATTGGGCAAGGGACTTCTCAATGCTGCATATATGCCACTCGCAAATGGCCAGGCTGTATGGGAGGGACTTTTTAGTGTGAAGAGATAGTAGCTATGCAGGTACTACTGATTAATATACACATAGGTGTGTATGGAGCCATTAGTGATGTGAATGGTAATGCCAAGGAAGGTGGCACGTCAGCTGCAGGACGACAAGGCGAAGCTGTTGGTAGACCTGGGGTTCAGATTCTAAAGGAAATTGGATAGGGTGTACTGGCACACATCCTAAGCATTATAATAATTAATAACAATGAATCTAACCCAAAAAGAGGTTTTGGAAGGTTATCAAATTTTCATCTAGACTATCCAGAAACAGGGTGCCAGAGGAACACGTCATGCAGGTAGATTCCATATATATAGTTTGAAGTCTGAAAGATTAGCGTTCGAGACCAGTATGTCAATAGGCATGAGGAATGTTCATGTACAGAGACCATTACAGTGATGAGAAAAAGGAACCCAGTTCTGAAAGCTTGTTATATTTTCATCCTTTTCTTCTTTCTGTATGTGACTATTGGCGGTACAGCACAAAGGTAAGTACTGGCCAGCCAATCTCTCTCTATTGAAAAATAATTTATCATCTCTGTGGAGAATTTCCATAATTAATTCACACTGAAGTTTCTCAATCATCTGTGATGTTTTCGTCCATACTAAATGAGCCCGTAACGAAGTGTGCTGCTCTCTGTCTTCTATTAATCCTAACTGGTACCTTTACCAATTTTATGTACGATCAAAGTTTCTTAGGGTTTTCTTCCAATTACGTACACGAAGTTAGCGAACACCTCCCACATGGCAGCCCTTCTGCTATTTTTAGCATTATTTTTCTTTTGCTTATCTCCTAGACTTATACATTTATATTTGCAGTGTAGTTGTCTTTACCTTCGTAACGAATACAAATTGCCCATCTTATCATGGCCTAGGTCGTGAATAACCTTTCCCTTCTGTTCCCCTCCTCTTCCCTCCTCTCATACCTGATGAAGGAAAATATTTCTGAAAGCTTGTCAAATTTTTTGTTAACATTTTCGTGTTTATTGTGTGACTGTCAGCGGTACAGAACTAAGGTACGTACTGGCCAGCCAATGTACATTTTTCAAGAATATTTTGGCATCTCGGTGGAGAATTTCCATCAATAATCAATAACTTAATTCCTTATACGCTTCACCAACTACATCATACAAACTACAACTTTTATCTTTCTCCTGCCCAGTGAATGTACCCACAAGGCATGCTCCTATGCCCATCCATATTTTGACAATCATGTTGAAACCTTGCTAACCTACATGCCTCTTTGTGGCTCTTTAATCGTTTATACATTGAGATACTACCTATCCCAAATAGATTATTCGTATTGCGGAATGTGTTTGCAATTTCACAAATGATAAGAAGAGAATAGAAAGATGAAAAAATAAAATAGATATAAATAATTGAAAATAATGTGGAATGAACTTAAAGAGTCAACAGGAGTGGTGTATCCTCTTTAGAGTGTTATTCACTTACCACTAAATGTCATTATAAATATTTCTCTTGTGCCTTCATAAGTAAGTTACATGTCTCTCTCTCTCTCTCTCTCTCTCTCTCTCTCTCTCTCTCTCTCTCTAAGAGTAAACTATGCTAAGAGTGAGCTCATCAGTGGTGTGCATGGGTGGGACAAGATCTACATACATACTCTGCAATCCACTGTAAGGTGCATGGTGGAGGGTACACTGTACCACTACTAGAAATTTCCTTTCCTATTCCGCTCCCAAATAGAACGAGGAAAAAAAGAATGCATATATGCCTTCATACGAACCCCAATTTCTCTTATCTTGTCTTTGTGATCACTACGCGAAATGTAAGTAGGCCCTCTAAATTTCCTCAACAGAAATTCACAAAAAGAACTTTGTCTTTCCTCCAGCAATCCCCAATTGAGTTGCCAGAGCATTTCCATAACACTCGCACATTGGTCGAACCTACCAGTAACAAACCTAGCTGCTCACCTCTGAACCACCTCTATGTCTTCCTTTAAACTGATCTGCTGCGGGTCCCAAACAATTGAGCAATACTCAAGACGTGGTTGTACAAGCGTTTTATACGTGGTCTCCTTTACAGATGAAGTACATCCTCCCAAAATTCTCTCGTTGTTTGTTGTTATGGTCTTCAGTCCGGAGACTGGTTTGATGCAGCTCTCCACCCTACTCTATCCTGAGCAAGCCTTTTCATCTCCTCATAAGAACGGCAACCCACATCTATTTGAATCTGCTTACTATACGCGTATCTTGGTCTCCCTCTGCGATTTTTACCCCACACACTTCCCTCCAATGCTAAATTTACGATTCCCCGATGTCTAAGAATGTGTCCTACCAAGCGATCCCTTCTTTTAGTCAGGGTATGCCAAAAATTCCTTTTCTCACCAATTCTGTTCAGTACCTCGTCATTAGTTATGCGATCTACCCACCTAATCTTCAGCATTCTTCTGTAGCACCACATTTCAAAAGCCTCTATTCTCTTCCTGTCCGCACTGCTTATCGTCCATGTTTCACTCCCATACAAGGCAACACTCCACACAAATGCCTTCAGAAAAGACTTCCTTACCCTTAAGTTAATATTCGATGTTAGCAAATTTCTCTTTTTCAAAAATGCTTTTCTTCCCATTGCCATTCTGCATTTTGTATCCTCTTTACTACAACCATCGCATGTTATTTTACTACCCAAGTAACAAAACTCATCTACCACCTTCATTGTTTTGTTACCTAATCTAATTCCTTCAGCATCGCCCGATTTTCTAAGACCGCATTCCATTATTTTTGTTTTGCTCTTGTTAATATTCATTTTATATGCTCTATTCAACACACTGTCCATTCCATTCAACTGCTCTTCCAGGTCCTTTGCTGTCTCTGATAGAATTACAATGTCATCTGCAAAACGCAATGTTTTTATTTCTTCCCCCTGAACTTTAATCCCTATTCCATATTTTTTCCTTGCTTTCTTTCACCAGTTGCTCGATGTACAAATTGAATAACATCGGAGAAAGGCTACAACCCTGTCTTACTCCCTTCCCAACTGATGCTTCCCTTTCATGCCCTTCGAGTCTACTAACTGCGGTCTGGCTTTTGTATAAGTTGTAAATAACTCTCCTTTCCCTATATTTTACCCCTGCTGACTTCAGAATTTGAAAGAGTGTATTCCAGTCAACATTGTCAAAAGCTTTCTCTAAATCTACAAACGCTAAAAATGTAGGTTTGCCTTTCCTTAATCTATCTTCTAAGATAAGACGTAAACTGAGTATTGCCTACGGGTTCCTACGTTCCTCCTGAATCCAAACTGTTCTTCCCCGAGGTCAGCTTCTACCAGCTTTTCCATTCTCCTGTAGATAATTCGTGTTAAAATTTTGCAACCATGACTTATCAAACTGATGGTTCTGTAATTTTCACACCTGTCTGCACCTGATTTCTTTGGAATGGGGATTATTACATTTTTCTTAGAGTCTGAGGGCATTTCGCCTGTATCATACATCCTACACACCAGTTCAAATAGTCTTGTCATGGCTGGCTCTCCCAGAGACTTTAGTAGCTCTGAGGGTATGTCATCTACTCCTGGGGCCTTGTTCCGACATAGGTCTTTCAAGGCTCTGTCAAATTCCTCTCTCAGTGTAGTATCTCCTATTTCATCTTCATCTACTTCCTCTTCCCTTCCTACAACATCGTCTCTAAGTTCATTTCCTTTGTAGAGCTGCTCTATGTAATCTTTCCACCTTTCAGCTTTCCCTTCTTTGCTGAGAACTGGTTTCCCATCCGAGTTCTTGATATTTGTAGAGCTGCCCTTCCTGTCCCCAAACGTCTCCTTTATTTTCCTGTAGGCGGTATCTACTTTTCCCCTTCTTATACATTCTTCTACGGATTTGCATTTGGCTTCTAGCCACTCCTGCTTAGCCATTTTGCACTTCCTGTCAATCTCATTTTTTAGTTGTCTGTACTCCATTTTGCCTGTTTCATTTACTGCATTTTTATATTTTCTCCTTTCATCTATTAAATTTAGTATTTCCTGTGATATCCAAGGATTTTTTGTTGGTCTTGCCTTCCTACCTATTTTGTCCTCTGCTGCCTTCACTATTTCGTCTCTTAATGCTACCCATTCCTCTTCTACTGTTTTATTTCCCCCTGTTTCTGTCAATTGTTGCCTAAATCTCCCTCTGAAATTCTCCAGAACTTCACTTTCCTTCAATTTATCCAAGTCCCATCTCCTTATTTTCCTACCTTTCTGCAGTTTTTTCAGTTTCACCCTACAGTTCATGACTAACAAGTTATGGTCAGAGTCTATATCTGCCCCTGGGTATGTTTTACAGTTTATCATCTGGTTCCGGAATCTATGTCTTACCATTATAAAATCTATCTGATACCTTCCTGTGTCTCCTGGTCTCTTCCACGTATACAACCTTCTTTTGTGATTCTTAAACCACGTGTTTGTTACGATTAAATCATGTTCCGTGCAAAATTCTACCAGGCGACTTCCTCTTTCATTCCTCCTGCCCAGTCCATATTCACCTACTATTTTTCCTTCTCTTCCTTTTCCTACTACCGAATTCCAGTCTCCCATCACAATTAAGTTTTCCTCTCCCTTAACTGTCTGAATAATTTCCTCTAGCTCCTCATATATTTCTTCGATCTCCTCATCATCGGCAGAGCTAGTTGGCATATAAACCTGTACTACTGTTGTCGGTGTTGGCTTCGTATCTATCTTGACTATGATAACGCGATCACTGTGCTGCTCATAGTAGTTTACCCGCATTCCTATTTTCTTATTCATTATCAGTCCTACTCCTGTGATACCCCCAACTGATTTTGTATTTATAATCCTGAACTCACCTGACCAGAAATCCTGTTCATCCTGCCACCGAACTTCACTAATCCCCACTATATCTAACCTCAACCTATCCATTTCCCTTTTTAAATTTTCTAATTTTCCTACTCTATTAAGGGATCTAACATTCCACGCTCCGACCCGTAGAATGCCAGTATTGTCTTTCCTGATGATCACATCCTCCTGAGTAGTCCCCGCCCGGAGATCCGAATAGGGGACTATTTTACCTCCGGAATATTTTACCCGAGAGGATGCCATCATCATATGTTCATACAGTAGAGCTGCATGTCCTCGGGAAAAGTAACGGCTGTGGTTTCCCCTTGCTTTCACCCGTTCGCAGTAGCTGTGTGGCAAAGCCACATTAGCTGATGTTACAAGGCCAGCTCAGTCAATCATCCAGACTGTTGCCCCTGTAACTACTGAAAAGGCTGCTGCCCCTCTTCAGGAACCACACGTTTGTCTGGCCTCTCCACAGATACCCCTCCGCTGTGGTTGCACCTACGGTACGGCTATCTGCATCGTTGAGGCACACAAGCCACCCCACCTCGGCAATGTCTGTGGTTCATGGGAGTAATAAACTGAAATCAGCTGTCCGCTGTTCATTCCATTTCATATCTCCTAGATATTTGAACGACGCGACAACATCAAGAAGCTCACTACTAACGCTGTATTCGAACATTATGGGATTGTTTTTCCTACTCATGTGGATTACCTTACATTTTTCTACATTGAGAACTAGCTGCCATTCTTTGCACCAACTAGAAATTTTGTGTAAGTCATCCTGTATGCTATTACAGTCAGTTACAGACGATACCCTCCCATACACCACAGCATCATCAGCAAACAGCCGCAACTAACAAGTTACTCTGTTCATCAGATCATTTATATAGATAGAAAATAATAGCGGTCCTATCACACTCTCCTGGGGTACGCCTGACAATACACTTGTATCTGATGAACACTCGCTGTCGAGAACAACGTACTGTATTCTATTACTTAGGAAGTCTTCCAGCCAGTCACAAATCTGTGAACGTATTCCATAAGCTTGTATCTTCGTTAGCAGTCTGCAGTGTGGCAGCGCGTCTAACGGCTTTTTGAAGTCGAGAAAAACACAATCCGCCTGTAGCCCTTCATCCATGGCTCACAAGATGTCATGTGAGAAAACGGCAAGCTGAGTTTCACATGAACAATGTTTCCTAAACCAGTGCTGATTCAGAGAAAGAAGCTTTTTCGTTTCAAGGAAATTTACTATATTTGAACTGAGAATATGCCCCAAAATTCTACATGAAACTGATGTAAATGATATTGACCTGTAATTGAGTGGGTCAGTTCTCTTTCTTTTCTTACAATTGGGAGTCGCCTGCACTTTTTTCCATCACTAGGAACTTTGCAGTGAATTAAAGATTCAGCAATAAATGCAAGCTAAGTAGGGGGCCAATGCCGCAGAATACTCTGTAAAACCTAACTGGTATTCCATCCGGACCAGCACACTTTTTCGTATTTAGCTCACCAGCTGTTTCTCTACACCAGAAATACCTATTACTATGTCCTCCATTTCGGAATTAGTATGTTGATCAAATGATGGTACATTTGTGCAGTCCTCCTGCGTGAAGGATTTCTTAAAGGTTAAATTTAGAACTTCAGCTTTCCGTTTGCTTTCTTCTATTACTGCCCCGGAATGATCAACGAGTGACTGGACAGTGGGCTTTGACCCGCTTATCGATTTTACACAGGACCAGAATTTTTTCGGGTTCTCGGAAAGGTCTTTTGCTAAGGTATGGTTGTAGTAATTATTGTACGCTTCGCGCATCTATCTTTTTATAGACGCACGAATCTCTACTAACTTTTGCCTGTCATGATTTGCGTGTTCTTTTTTGAAACGAGAGTGCAACAGTCTTTGCTTTCTCAGCAGCTTTCTAACATTATACCACAGTGGATCTTTTCCATCCTTAATCATCTTTACTGGTACATAATCTCATTAAGCCTTTATTTACAATGCACTTGAATTTAGTTACAATTCCTCTACATCCATAGTCCCGGAATTAAACGATGCCCATTCATTTTCTTAGTATGATCCTAACATTTGCTTATCGGCTATTCCCAACAAAAACAGGCTCCTAGCCTTCTTGATTGGTTTATGAACTTTGGTCACCATCGACATTATGACGATATCATGATCACTAATTCCTATCTCTACACAGACATTGTTAATTAGGTCAAGCCTGTTTGTGGCTATAAGGTCTAGAATATTTCCATTGTGCGTGGCTTGCCAGTTTAACTGCTCAAGACAGTTTTTGGAGAATGTGTCCAAAGTAGCTCGCAAGACTGCTTGTCTGTACCACCTGAAACGTAACTAGAGAGCTCCCATTCCATACTCTAAAGGTTGAAGTCTCCCCCGACTAATATTACATAGCCCAGATACCTATGCACTACTTGGTGTAGACTTTATTTGAATGATTCTAAAACTGCTACAGCAGCACTGGAGGGCTGGTTAAAACACCCAACTATTAACTTTACTTCTTTTAGACCTGTTATACGTGCCCTGATAACTTCACAGTTACTTTCAACCTTGATCTCAGTAGAAACAATATCTTTGTTCACAGCGATGAACACTCCTCCTCCAGTTGTGTCCGATCTATCTTTCTGATATACTAAATATTTCTGAAGTTGCCACATCATGATTTAGCCAGCTTTCGGTGCCTAGAACTATCTGAGCAGAATACTTTCCATGCAGTGCGGCAAATTCGGGAACTTTGTTCCTAGTACTTTGTAAGTTCGCGGCTAATATTTTGATATTCGAATTTTTGAGGCGAACGTGGCCTGAATTCGCTGTTTGAATGTTAACAGGCAAATGCTCATCAGAGTTAGCGCCTAGCCTAAAAAACCCCCATGTGAGCTCCACAAGTACTCTGCTACCCAAGTAGCGACTTCTTTAGTGTAGTGCACCCCTGATCTATCTAGGGGCACCCTACAATTCCCCACCCGATAACGCAGATCCAGAAATCTGCAGCCATGACTGTCACAGAGTCGGCGAAGCCTCTGGTTCAGACCCTCCACTTGGCTCCAAACCAAAGGACCCCGATCAACCCTGGAAACAATGCTACAAATTGTCAGCTCTGCTTGCACCCCAATGCAAGGTCAGGAACCTTCACCAATTCCACCAGCCGGCCGTAGGACCTGACAATGTACTCAGAACCCAAGCAACAAGTGTCACTGGTGCCACCGTGAGCCACGACTTTCAGTCGACCGCACCCCGCACCTTCAATAGCCGCCGCCAAGGCCACCTCCACGTCTCGCATGAGACCCCCCCCCCCCCCCCCAGCGGACACACCGAGTACATGTTGGACTTCTTTCCGGATACAGTAGTTGCACTCTATAAGTTTCAACCTCTTTTCTTAATGCCAACCTCAGACTCGAGACAGCTGTTCCTATAGCTCTCAGATAATAAAAACTCTACCGTCATTGTTAGGAGTACTGATTAGTCATATTGCATTCAGAATTAGTGCCTTATTTCGCAGGTACACTTTACATTGTTTCCATGCCATGCCCAAGCCAACATAAAGCAAAGGTATTCATGAAACTGCATGATTTTAGGTGTGAATTTAGACTCTGAAATGTTTCTGAAACAAGAAATCATTTGACCTTCATACAAGCATCATGGGCAGGCACATTTTTCCAAGCAGTGTTTTTATACTCCAAGTCTCCACAAGTTGCATGACAAGGGTACCTAACAGTAAATTTTGATATTGTTTGCCCAATTACAATGAAAGTAGGCTAATGTTAAGTGGGAGACTTCATTCTTGTATCTATGTGGGTTGTAATTAAGCACGTTTGGACTTATTCCCATCTGCTTGCATGACAATCTCCAGACACCACTGTTGCATAATATTAGATAAAAAAAGGTAAAGCAGTCAACAATCCGAAGATTGGTTTGAACACCACAGTGCTTTACTAGGCATGGTCCTGTTTGGAGATGGTATGCCGTTGCCTTCCTCCAACCTTCGAACTGACTTACCCAGCCAGTTATAGGGGGACCTACAGTTTAACGTGGGTTCCGAACCACAGCGCTACTCGGTATTTTTCACATGAGAATACTGCCAGAGGTGAAAGAAGTGGAAAGTGACAGATAAAAATCTTAGGACCTGGCAGGGATCGAACCTGCGACCTTTGGATATGTAGTCTGGCACTCTATCACTGTGCAACCGAGGCGAATATGAATATAATTATTCTATTATAATTATTCTATTATCATTTTATTTTCAAAAACATTTGTTATTATTTGCTGTAAAGTAACTAGCTGAAGTCTTTATATATTATTTGAAGCCAGAGAAGTTTGTATAATTAGTAAATATTAATTAATTGGTGCCAGAAGTATATTGTTAAGTTCAGATAGTATGCTAATTAGTATTTCTGGTAAAACTAAGTAAATTCTTTTCTCATAATATTAAAGTAGGTATTACTATGTTGCACAAGTATGTTAGGAAAGTTTTGTCCTCATTAGTTTCTGTATAATTACCATTAATTATGAAAGTACTGGTGATAAACCCATTTTGTTAAATACGTAAATGAAATACTATTAATTGAACCGAAATTTGTATATAAATTCAATCAGTATTATTTATGCTATCTTTTACTATAGCCAGTTGCATGTAATTGTTTACTTTTTCATTATAATTAATTTAATGTACATAAGTAACAATAAACAATTTCCCATATAATTGTTTGAAAGATATAAAAGAGGATGTGTTCATGGAATGTAATAGAGTATTGTTTCATCCTCCTATGTCAAGTTCAAAGTATTGCTTCATCTGTTGTCAGAGGCCCAATCCACGCTAGTTGAGAGTATTATTTCAGCTGGGATCTGAGACACAAGCCATGCCAGTTTGAACTTTAATATTGAACAATTATGTAAAAGTCGTCAGGGTTATTCGTGCAGAAAGTGCATCTACCATGAGTAATATTTTGTCACTAGTGTGTAAGTGAGGGCAACTATTAAAAATGTTCCAATAGTCATGCATTTAGAAGGGCAAAAATGTAAATATCCTGAGGTAGAAAGAAAAAACAAACTTGCTTCACTTCACAATTCAAAACAGGAACTGTGGTTTTGCTATTACAACAGAAATGATCAGTTGCAAGGCTGTAAAATATCCTCAAGTTCCATGTATATCGTTGCGTGGAATTACCCCAACAAATGTCAAAGCAATGAATCTGATCATGGTAAAATACGTTATTTTAAAATGTTGCACTTTAACTCAAGATTTGTATTAGCTACACAAATCAGTTGTTCCGGCATCAACCTCCTGCATTACCAACGTAAAAATCACAACAAGAACTTCCGCAACACACACTAAACTTTTATTGTGAAGATTATCATCAAATTAAAATGATTTATGTGCTTAGGAAATGTGTGTGTTATGTACCACTTTTGTTTAAGGCCACAGAGACATGTTAAAAACAGTCATCTGCTATGGTTGGGTGACACCATTTGACTTTTATTGGAATATCAACTTTCACGAATTGCCATGCCGTTTCCGTGAACATGTACAAAAACGTAGATGCAGTTCTGCGAAGCAATTACGGTACCATATTTTTTTTTCTTTCTTCAAAATTATCTAGTTTAATACGTTTCTCAAACCAAACTAAATGTTATGTTATTTTTGAACTAATGACTTGTGGGAATGGGGGTATGGAATCTCTATTACATGCCGCACCACCATTTTGCAAGCCAAAATTTGGAAAAACGTGCGACCTAAATTGGTGCCAACACGGTATTTCATTGTGGTGACTCTTAAAACAAATAATTTATTCCATCAAAAAAGCACACAGTTTCAACTTTGAAATAACTTTTTCGCTTACGAAATTCGTTCTTTGCATTCTTCTCTGTCAATTGTTTTACCATTTTTTTAGGTATGCCAATAACTTGTCCAAATCAAGAAGAAACTGCCAAAACTTTTAAGCAAAAGGAGAATATTCAGCACTGTTTTCAGATTGGTCATACTATGATGTATTTATTACACTGACTAACTCTTAAGACATTGACAATTATGGTACATACTTTCATATACTCCACATTAGTAGCAAAATTTGTTAATTTTTACCAAATACACATACGAATATGGTGCTAGAAATACTAGTGTCACAAGCAATCTGTATACAACATAAAGGGATCCACACACAATAATGCCTCCTTGGAAAATTTGGACCAATTTTAAGCCACATTCATATTCTTTGCCTTGGTTCTCTGGACAGAGCCTCTGTCTCAAATGGCATCTCTGTCCTTAACTTCTTTGCTTTCTACAGTATGTCTGCCTAGGTGTGTTTGCGTCTGTGTAAATATGTGTGTGTGTGTGTGTGTGTGTGTGTGTGTGTGTGTGTGTGTGTGTGTGTGTGTTTACCTTTCTTTTCTTCCCCCAAGGTAAGTCTTTTCTCTCCCTGGATTGGAATGGCTCCTTAACCCTTCCCTTAAAACCCTCATCACTTCCTTTCCCTCTCGCAACTGGGTTGCGAAAGCTTGCGCGCGCTCGCGCACGCGGGTGTGTGCGTGTGTGTGTGTGTGTGTGTGTGTGTGTGTGTGTTTTATTTGTGCTACTATCACCATCTGTGCTCCTTCGCCTGGTGAGTAATCATCTAATTTTTATTTATATATTTCCTCTTTCTTAAAACCCATATCCTTCCCTTTTTCCTCTCCTTTCTTCCTCTTTTCCTGAAGAAGTGACCAACAGTTGCTTAAGCTTGTACGTTTGTGATTTTATTTGTGTCTGTCGACAAGCCTGTCCTTTGGGTAAGTCATCCGTTTTCTATTGTGTGTGTGTGTGGGGGGGGGGGGGGGGGGGGGGGCAGAGCCCAAAACTAATCAGCATTTCAAATAAAAGCAGCTTTGGTGCATATATATATAAATGTCTTTTCTACAATATTTAAGAGTTGCAAAACGCGACATATCAAAAACATTTCATTCATCTACATTATTTTCATATAATTCTGATATTATTTGTGGATCATCCACCATAATATTTGAAATGACATTCTTGTATGATCCAAAATCGTTCCACTGCTTAATTTTCAATCTTACCTAACATGGACATGAACATTTCTTATTTTTCTTTGTTGCCAAGTGCAGCTGCAGTGCGACAGTCTTACACTGCAGCCTCTTCCTTCACACACAGAATTACGACAAATATCTCAGCTCTCACACAGCTGTATGTAAACACTTTCAAGATTTTCTCTCAGTAGAGTCTCTTAGACTTACAGACAGTATTTGCATGTAAGTCATTGATAGTACCTGTCACCGAAAACTTGCCTATAGGTTTAACTGTTCAGTGAATACTAGGGGAGTACTGTCTTCTCTGTGAACAAAGGACTCATGTGTATTCAGCCCTTAATATTATTTGTCTCACATCTCTCTACTTCTTTAGCTATCTTTCTTGCTTTGAAGCTAAGCTGGCATATTAACTTCTTGTATTTAACTTTCCTTTGAATGTCTATTCCATTTTTGCTTACCTTCCCCATCTTACTTCGGATTCTATGTTGTTAGTAACAAATTGACTGCAAAGAGTTAGGAGACTTTAACATAAAAAACCATACCTAGAAACATTTTTGTCATTTCAGCATTTGTGTTTGAGACAGAAACAACCCACTTACACTAATTCAGAATGATAATTCAATTGTGTCTGATCTCATATTTCCCCTATCACAAAACGACACATCCAGCCTTCTCCCATCACTGCGATTGCTTGTTTTAGGTGTCTAGAAAGATTTGACTTCAAAGATTTTGTCTATTTTCATGGTGCCAACTTGACCACACATTTCTGTTATTACTGTAATCTTATGAATTAAGTGTTACAACATGCACGTATGCGCGCACACACACACACACACACACACACACACACACACAGTACAAATATAGATAGTGTGAGTGTACAAACATTTTCATCAAATGGTGGATCTTCATTCATTAGGCGTTGATACTGCTGAATGAACGGATTCAATCGTTGCTGAATTCTTGTCAGGGTAGCCAAAAGTTCACCCATAGCAGTAGTTCTAACAGTTCTAGAAAAGAAATTATAAAATTAGCAAAATTCTCAAAGAATTACTGGCAAAAGATAAACATGATAATTATACTGGCGAAAATAACAAAAGTTTTAGTGTCCTAGCAATGTAAGGTACACACTCAAGGTGTTTTAGGCACAAAGAGCGGAGAGAGAGAGAGAGAGAGAGAGAGAGAGAGAGAGAGAGAGAGAGAGAGAGAGAGAGAGAGAGAGAGAGAGAGACTACTAAAAGCTTCGTCAACATTTTTTTTCCTTATATTCACTCACAGTCACATCAAAGCATCATGAGACAAAAAAACATTTCACCATGAACGGAAGGGGCAATGATATTAAGTACAATATTACAGTATACATCAAATTACTTTTAATAGATAATTCTACATTGCGATAGCACAAAGCTTATCTACAAAAGACTGCTTTATTCTGACATCAATAACAAATTGGGGTATTTATAAAGGTATCAGTTTGCACTTACTCTGGACCCCTTCCTGAACTTTCATCAGGATTAGGTGCTGTTCCTGAAGATTGGCCATTCGCACTGGTAACATCTGAAGTAGCTGGCTGGTCTTGCGCACCAGCATCTTGTGAATCACCGCCAGAATTACCTATTACAATATTAAAAACAGTGAAATAACATGAACAAATTTAACACAAAAAACAGAATTACTACATTTAAAAGGAAGAAACTTTAATCTTTATTTCCATAAGAAAGTAAAAAATCTAACAATGAAAAGTCCCCAGATTGGAATTAACAATGAAAAGTCCGATAGTTGGGGAGGGGCGTCGAGAGAGGGGGGAGGGGCGTCGAGAGAGGGGGGAGGGGCGTCGAGAGAGGGGGTTAGAGGGAGGGGTGCAACAGTTTCAGGGCAGAAGGAGCTGTCGAGCTATAAACCTGGCACCCATAATGTAAATGGGACTGAATCAGTATTGTTCGATCTGCACCCCAGGAGAAGTGACCGAGCGAGGTAGCACAGTGGTTACGCACTGGACTCTCATTTGGGAGGACGGTGGTTCAAATCCACCTCCGGCCATCCAGATTTAGGTTTTCCGTGATTTCCCTAAATCACTCCAGTCAAATGCCGGGATGGCTCCTTTCAAAAGGGCATGGCTGGTTTCCTTCCCCATCCTTACCCAAAACTCCGAGCATTAGCTCCGTCTCTAATGACCAAGATGTTGATGGGACGTTAAACCCTAAGCTTCCTTCTTCCTTCCCAGGAGAAGTGAGCTAGGAAATGGAGGGCATTAAGTTTCCGCATGCAGCTTATCTTCAGCTGCCGAATATGGGGCAACTAAGTCAGTTTTTTTTCCAAAATGGGGGCCCAAGAAACGGTGCTGTGCCACAACTTGTAGGCGTTGTGTACCCAAGAAGAGTTCTGGGTTAGGATGGACTGTAGTACTATGGCAGAAATGCATTACTCGCGTTTCAGAAGGGGAAAACTGAAAACAATGTGAGAGAGCCCATGTGGAAGCCCGACAGATGGCACCTTGGAGCTGGCTTTCAGCCGATGCTACTGAATGGGAGCTGTACCATATGCAAAAGTCGTCGACATAAAAAGCAGGGGTGACAAGTGTTGCAACAGAGCTCACTAACATAGCTCACCATTAATGGTGATTAAGAAGAGTGTGTAACACTTAACACAGAACCCTGCGGAATACCGTTCTCCTCGATGTGTGTGGAGCTGAAGGAAGAGCCAACCCTCACACCCTCACACAGAAGATGCGGCGGGATAAAAACTGACATAAAAATTGGTAGAGAGCCTCGTAAGCTCCAAGATGTTAAAGGCTACAAGATGTTGATGTTCTGAAAAGACCTTTCTGATTGCCGTTTCCAGTCAAAGTAGATGGTTGATAGTATACCTGCTCTCCCGGAACCCACACTGATAAGGTCACAGAAGTCCACGCGATTCGAGTACCCAGCATAGTCTGCGGGCAACCATCTGTTCGACCTGTTTCCATGGCACATCTGTCAGGCTAATCGGCTGGTAATTATCCAGGGATGACGGATCCTTACTAGGCTTAAGAACAGGAACCACTATACTGTCCCTCCCCTGCGAGGGGAAAACCCCTTTGAGCCAAATGTGGTTAAATACGTGGAGTAGATATTGCCGTTGTGGGGAGCTGAGATGTTTGAGAAGTTGATTATGGACGGAATCAGGCCCAGGTGCAGAATCATGAGAAGAAGAAAGGGCCAGACATAGTTCCCGTTCAGTGAATGGTGTGTTATAATGTTCCTCCTGGTGAGTGGTGAAACACAAATTTGACGCATCAGCCTGTTGTTTCTTGAGACGAAAAGCCACCGGATATGAAGCCATTGCCGATGCCTTCGCAAAGTGAGGCGCAAGGTGCTCTGCGAGAACCAATGGATCCGTACAGACCCCATCTGGTAAAGCAAGGCCAGGGATTGAAGACGGCCGCTGGCAACCTTGGATGGAGCGGAGCATAGCCCACACCCATGACATGGGTTCAGAAGATCGTAAGGAGGAGACAAAACGCTCCCAGCACACCCACTTGCTCTGTTTGATTATATAACAAGCCTTGGCACGAAGGCGTTTAAAGTTGACAAGGGCAGTAAGGGATCGGTGGGGCTTAAGAAGTTTTAAGGCTCGACGGCTCTCACGAATCGCCGAAGTGATGGTTGCGTTCCACCACAGAACTGGGTGGCAATGAGGAGGACCTGTTGATCGGGGGACAGCATGCTAGCAGCTCAAGTAATCTCATTAGACACATCATTGATGACATCTAGAGAGTCAGATGGGGATGGAGTGAAAACCGCCTGTGATGTATACAAAGGCCAATCAGCATGACGGAAAACCCAACGAGTTGTCCTATCTCTAGTCCAATGTGAGGAGAGTGAAAGAATGAACGGAAAGTGGTCACTGTCACGAAGGTCGTCATGTGGTGACCAGCGAAAGAAAGGCAAAGGGGGGAGGGGGGGGGGAGTAGTGAGTGAAAGGTTTATGGAGGAAAAGGTGCCGTGAACGGCACTAAAATGGGTTAGGGAGCCATCATTGAGGAGGCACAGGTCATGATCGGCAATGAATTGGTCAACGAGCCGGTCCCAACTAGTTGTATAAGCACAGCCCCATGAAAGATGATGGGCATTGAAGTCCCCAAGAATGAGGATGGGAGGAGGGAGCTGCTGAAGGAGTGCTGTGAGGGCCGCAGATGTAGGTGGCCTGTCGGGAGGAAGATACAGATTACAAATTGTTAATGGATTGTGTAAGTGGACCCCAACAGCAACCACTTCCATTGTGGTACGGAGAGGGATCCATGAACTGCTGACTCCACCAGATGCTTGTATGGGGCGAACACAGTTCCGACAGAAAGCACAGAACCCACGGAGAGTTGGTGAATGGCTATCAATGAAATGTGATTCCTGCAAAACAACGCAAGCTGCTGAGTAAGAGGCAATAAGATATTTCAACTACAGGAGGCGACGGTACTAGCCGTTACAGTTCCATTGGATGAGAACAGATCGATGATCACAAAGCTGGGTCAACGTCCGTCACTGACGAGGGAGGAATGACATCCATAAACAGTGGATCAGACAAGTTCAGTGGGGTTATTTCGCTGTGAGGACAAAGATGGTACCTCCAGGACTACCAGAGGGGCCTCGTCCTGCAACTTTTGCTTCTTTTTCCTCTTCTCCTTCTCTTTCTCTCTTGCAGGACGGGAAGGACAGGTTCCAAAGAGAGAACTGGAGTCAGTAAGGTCTGGCACCGATGAGGACCGGGCAACCTTGATATTATCAGAATAGATGTCAGGATGCCAGTTTGAAGCAGAGGACCTATCTGGTGGTCGCCGGGAAGAGGAACCCTGGGAGGGGTTCACCATCAAGTGCCAGAGAAGGGGAGCACTTCTCCGGCTGGCAGGAGGAAGGGGGACGCTGAGAGTAGGGGCAAGGGAGAGGCAGGAGGGGGAGGGAGAAGAATAGGGTGGGAATTGGATGAGGAAGGGGGAGGTATAAAGGATGTAACCAAGGCATAACTAGTAAATAGCTGCACAGGGTGCAGATGCTCAAATTTTCGGCGGGCCTCCTAGTATGTAAGGTCAATCTGGAGAGTGAGAAGATTGGTGCTCATGACAATTAACGCATACAGGAGGTGGAGGGGACGGTCACATTCACCACATACAGGGACCGCTGTGCAACGAGAAGACATATGCCCGAACCACGTACATCAGAAACATTGCATGGGAGGTGGAACGTATAGCTTCACGTCACAACGATAGATCATTACCTTGACCCTCTCTGGGAGAGTATCCCCTTCAAAGGCCAAGATAAACGCGCCGATATCCATGCGATGATCCTTAGGGCCTCACTGCACACGGCGAACAAAATGAACACCTCGCTGTTCGAGGTTGACCCGGAGTTCCTCATCAGTTTGGAGGAGGAGGAGGAGGAGGAGGAGGAGGAGGAGGAGGTCGCAGTGGAAAATTACTCCCTGAACCATGTTCAGTGACTGATGAGATGTTATCGACACTGGAATGTCGCCAAGATGGTCGCAGGCGCACAGAAATGCAGATTGGGCAGCAGAGACTGTTTTAATTAGCAGTGACCCAGTGCCCATTTCGCTCATTGTTTCAAGTTTCCCTAACTTATCCTCAATATACTTCTTCCTGCCGTCTGAGACGGCCATATCATGACCATTATCTAATTTCACACGTTTCATCGTGTGAAACGTCCACCCTGGTACCACCTACTCCAAGCCGGTGCTCTCCCCATGGGTGCCACCCAGCCACAGCAAAGGCCACCTGGCACGATGGCCATTGCCAGGAGCCCTGATACACCACGAGGACGGGTATTGACTCCTTGGCCTGCATGGGGAGGTTGCAGCTCTGGTACCAGCTATGTGATCCCTGCAATGTCAGGGGGCTCAGCCATAAGAGTACTTAAAAGCCCCTCCCTCTCCCCCCCCCCCCCCCACACACGGAATTGCTAAACGTGCTGGGTCCTAGCAGGCGAGGGGGGCTATGGCAAGGAAGGAAATGGAAAAGGAAAGGTTTGGGATCCAAGCCACAGGGGCTAGGTCGGGAGTTCTTCCATGAATGGCTCACACTAGTTAAATTTTTGTGGCGGTCAAACCCTGAGGGGACCAAACTATGCCGAAACCAGAGGAAAACGACGAAGATCGAAATTGCTACAACCATCATCGGAACCATAGGAATAGCCGTGCCGTTTTAAAGGAAACCACCAATAGAGGGGTGGAGATGAGAGGGACAGGGAGGAATTAGGATGCGGAGGAGGAGGAGAGGAACTGGGGGAGGTAATGCATCCCAGGAAAGTAAGAAGAAAGGCAGCAATGGCTCGAGGACCCATGCGCGCCACACACGTACCCACAAAAGAGCTGTGAGCCCCCTGGGGGGTGGATCATGATGAGGGAGAATTTTGTGAGTTAGTAGAGAGAAAAGTAGGTAAAGCTCAGAAGCTTAATGTTGTACGGAAGAAACAGTTAAAAAAACTATAATGGGAATTTTGTGACATATTTAGCGAAATACCTGGGAAAGTGAAGGGGGTACCAGTGCTCACTTAGGCTTAAACCAAATCAGCCATTTTTCATCAAACCTTATTCTATACCATTTTCAAAAAGAGATGCTGTTGAAAAAGAATTACAGAAAATCGAGAAAGCTAAAATTATTGAAAGAAGTTACAATCCTTACAACAACCCAATTGTGATTGTAAGCAAGAAGTGTGGAGGGATGAGGATTGTACTCGACTCCTGACATCTGAACAAAGTTCTTTACAGAGAAACCGACCGTCCTCTTAACACTGATGAGTTACTTTGCAAATTTCAGAACATACAAGTAATGACTAGTATTGACTTGACCTCGGGTTTCCATCAGGTACCATTAGATCCAGAATCCAGATGATGTACAGCCTTTTTGTACAATGGGTGTTCCTATCAGTACTGTGTTGTCCCCTTTGGTCTCAACTCATTAGTTGCAGGATTCATTAGAGCTTTGGACCATGTTTAACTTCAAAACTTACAATTTATGTAGATGATATACCTGTTTCTGGAGAAGGTTGGGAAGAACATATACATTTATTGGGTGAGATTTGTATGAAATTCGGAGAAGGTGGGATAAGACAGACTTGAAAAATGTATACTTGGGGTATGCGAAATTAAATTTCTTGAGCACATTGTCACAGCAGATGGGTTTTACCATGATCCTGAAAAAATTAAAACAATAGTAGAGGTTCCTGTGCCTAAGTGTAGGAAGCAGTTAAATTGTTTTTTGGCACCTGTGGATTCTACAGGAAGTTTGTGAATGATCAGTCTGAATGCTAGACGTCTCAGTAATTTATTGAAAAAGTATGCTGTTTGGGTGTGGAGTGAAGAATGTCAGGAAGCATTCAACAAAATCAAGAAAAGTGTTGTGCAATTACAATATCTTACACAAACCTGATTTTTCTTTACCATGTTACTTATGCACAGGTAGTAGTGATTATGGACTTAGGGCAGAATTGTTTCAGTACAAAGATGTAGATGGGAAATCTTAACACCACACTATCGCTTTTGTTAGCAGGATGTTATTAAAACACGAAAGGGCATACACAGTCACAGAGAAGGAGCTACTGGCAATTTTCTGAGCATTTTCTAAGAACAAAAATTATCTGTTAGGTTATAAGACATTTGTTTTGACAGACCACAAAGCTCTGAGTTATCTGAAAGAATGTAAATTATATCATAGCTAGGGATGGGTTGAATCCCAATTTTACCGAATCTAATCCGAATACCGAATCATAAATATAACATGCGCCGAATCCCGAACCCGAATCGAATCTCGAACCCAAATAATCTGTCAACTCAAGTATATGTATTTAAAAAGAATTACTACCCTATCACAGCCAGTGATGAAGATAAAGCCTTCTGTGGTGGATCTCAAATGACAATATTACAGTAAAATTTAAGAAATTAAAATTTCATTTGGTTTTTTATTTTAAATTTTAAGAATTTTTAATTCCCCCCTTATCCTCTTAAAAGAAATTTTTATGAAACATTTTGAGGTATATGTTGTTTAGATGCTCTAAAAGATAATAAGAAACTTTCTTCACTCTATTACCAACTGTTTCATTTTGTTGAAATAAAAAATAATTGCATAATGAAGTCTTACAAAGGAAAGAATTACTTTTTTTTTTTCCTTTTTCAAAGCTGAAGAATCATAAATAAAACCTGAAAATGTGAGTAGATATTTTGGAAGTTTGAAAAATAGGTTCTTAAAAAATAGGATGTGTAAATGTTAAATGATTTTATAGTCACTTATATAAGCCGTTATAAAATTTATTATACATCCAAAGCTAATTTATTTTGTTGGTTAAATTGTGCGACGCTTCTCGCCGGGCTGCAGTGGTTATATTGGCACCAATGGTAATGACGGCAACTCAGACGATTTTTCGTGGCAACTTCAATTAAAACAAAAATTATTTTTTTCTGAACGGGCAAGGGTACATACAAGAACCTGTCAACCATAGAGCAGGTACAGTATTAATTTAGCTACGAGTGAAACGAGCAGCAATAACACTTACTCTATACCTCGTGAAAAATATTGACGCAATTAAACACTTCATTGTTCATCTGTTGCCAACATAAGAACTGGAGCCCGGCAAGAAGCGTCGTAAAATTTTACCGAATGAAGTGAAGAATTGCGTTAATATTTTTCACGAGGTACAGATTAAGTGTTATTGCTGCTCGTTTCACTCGCAGTTAAATTAATACTATACCTGCTCTATGGTTGACATGATCTTGTATGTACCCTTGCCCGTTCAGAAAAAAAATAATTTTTGTTTTAATTGAAGTTGTCACGAAAAAACATTTATTGGTCATCTGAGTTGCCGTCATTACCATTGGTGCCAACATAACCACTGCAGCCCGGCTAGAAGCGTCATACAATTTAACCGGATTTATTGAAACAGACGTCAGATGTTTGTTGAATTGACGTTATCCCGCCTGAATGGCGCACGATTAGAACTTTTTTTTCCACACATGGTAGTAAATAACATTCTTCTTGAAATCCTAGTGCTTCTCCAAGGTTCACAGACCCCAGCACTTCACAAAATTCGACGAAAGAATACGCGAAATTAGAATGAGACAACTCATGCAAGAATCGTAGGTGAAGTCCTTGGAGCCGTGTACACCGAATGAAGCGGCAGTGCAATCGATATATATCGGATAGTGTTTCATATAGAAACGATAGGTGTGTCCGATAGGTATCGAAGAAGCGAATGTTATGATTTTTACGTATATGTCATGATTTTAAAGGATGTGTTTAGTCGGGAACCTATGAGTACAAAGTAACTTTTGAGTGAACAAGTTGTACTCTTAGGTTCCTGCCTAGCCACATCCTTTAAAATCATAACATATTCGTAAAAATCATAACATTCGCTTGTTCGAATACTGGTACCTATCTAACGACCATAGCTTTGACTGAAAAGTCCATTGACAATGAATTAATGCCAATTCACACTGTCCGTCACGTCACGGATCCGTCACATCAAGTTCGCACTGTCAGTCACGTCAATTCGCTTTTTCCAATACTTCATGTTGAAAGTGAGGTTATGAGAGGCGACGTTATGTAGAAAGTCATATTATAATACTGTAATTGAAGAAACAACAACGCTAAATGTTATTGATTGCCAAAATCAACTTTACAATGTATGTTTTGGGCTAACTTAATGTGGTAAAGTGCTGGGAACTGAAACATGTCAAAACATCGACATCTATTTTAAAGCGAAAAAAATAAAGTTTCTTGCTAGTTGCTACTGCTAGCGGAGCGAGAGTTGAATGTCTGATATATATCGATTGTATTGCCGCTTCATTCGATGTATACGGTTCCTAGGAAATTGCCTGTTACCAATGTGACCTGCTACGTTTGAAGTTGAGCAATAAGTTCTATTTCCTTTGTTGAATGGTGTGTTAAAATTCAATAGCCGAAAATAAAGTGAAAATTAGACTCGACTTCCTTTTTTTATTATTATTATTATTTTTACGAGTGCAAAAGTTTTAGTGCCAGTATTTACATTTGCGCCTACGAAGCAAGCCACTCACTACGTTTACATGTAACACCACTTCCGGAAGACGAAAACAGATTTTCATAAACCGTTTTTCGCTTTTGAGTGTTTACATGACCAACCAAAAGCGGAATTGGAAAATCGGTTTACGAAATCTGGTTTTGGGAGCCCATGTAAACTGGGTGTGTGCAGCACTTACTTGTAGCGGCTCCTAAGCCTCTTAGTGCCATTTTTCAGAACTTCATTCGTTTTGTACTCTATTTAACCACATTTTATGATGTCACTTCTTTCAGCGGATCTATGACACAATAATGTAAATAACGCAAATAAAAGCGCACTGTTATGCAAAGTTAACTACAACGTTCGTAACTGAAGGTTTCCATATAAACTTTGGATTCGGGATTCGGTAGTATTCGGCCATTATGCATCGAATCTCTAATCCGAACCCAGTGTGCTAGATTCGGCGAATCTGGATTCGGCCGAACCACTCCGACACAACCCTTATCATAACCATTTGACATGCTGGGCTTTGTTTCTTGGGCAATTTGATTATGGCATTGTATAAATAAAAGGCACTGATAATGATGTTGCAGACTTCCTATCTAGATTACCACTGGAAGGGGAACAGAAAATTTTTGATGCTGAAGTAGAAAAGGAATTTAAATTTAGATATTTGAAAAATATAAAAGATAAGAAGTTAATTAGAGGTATATGTAAAAAGATTAAGAAATTACAGGGAGAAGATAAGAGCTGGGGATTCATAAGAAATAAGTTAGGAAAAGTGGGTCATGAAAAGCTTAGTGATTTTTATGTTTTGCACCAGGGGATTTTGTTTAGGGGTAACAATGAGAATGAATTCTGGAAATTATGCTGGCCAGAGAGTGAGGCTGAGAAACGTATTAGGTACATTCACGAAAGTTATGGACACTGTGGTACACAGAAGTGCATCAGTAAAATAAAAAAAAAAATTAAAAATAAAAACATTTACATTTACAATCTGCCTAAGAACGTTAGAGAAGAAATCTCATGGTGTGACAGATGTCAGAGTGTCAAAGTGACCAATAGAGTTTGTCAGGGTGAAATGCAAAATATTCTTCCCAATCGGCCTTTAGATTGGCAGCAGTCTATTTTTATTGCCCTCTCCCAAGGAGTAAAGAAGGTTTTTATTTTATATTTTTCATGGTTGATGTTTTTTTCCAAATTAGTGAGCCTTTATCCTGTCAAGAAAGCTAACAATAAGAGCATAATACAGTTAAGTGAGAACAATTACTTGAATACAGTAGGCAAACCTAAGTCTATTTTATCAGACCATGGCAAGAAATTTACTTCGAGACTATGGAAAACATTTATGGAAAGATCAAACATATACAAATATCAGTTAATTACCCAGCATTCAATCCAGCAGAAAGATACTTGCGCGAGATTGGCAGGTTGTGTCGAACTTACTGTAACCACGAAAACAGTACATGGCCAGAATATGTAGCACATTTTGAAGAAATTTTGAATAGCCTTCTGGTTTTTTCCCCACATGAAATGATGTACAATCAGGCACCTAGAAATCTTATTTCCAAACTGATTAATTTTCCAGTGTTTTCTGCTTTGACATTACATGAAAGAGATCAAAATGTGAAGGAACATTTAAAGCAAACGGCGGAAGCAAGGAAGAGAAGACATGACAATACATTAAGTGCTGTAGCATTCAAAATTGGAGATTTTGTTTTAGTCAGAACACACAAGATGTAGAAATCCATATCTGCTGAGAACAAAAAGTTCTTTGATGTTTATATGGCACCATTTAAAATTTTGGAAATTCCCCATCCCAATGCTTATCAACTTATTTATCCAAGATCAGGGAAGTTGTTTGGTTTGAGGAATGTGATATCTTTTGAAACCATACAGGTGTAGGAAAAACTGACAAATCTTTTCACTGAACTGATTCGTAAAGCAATCATACACAAGTAATAGTACAGGAGTTAATATTTCGACTATAAAATGTGAAATTTGTGGACTAATATAGTAAAAGGAGAAAACTTGGGAGATTAAGCAAGTTATTGCATGTCAAATTAGGACAACATATTAATAAAAGTTGAATAACTTATATGATAGAATATTCTGGTACTCATGTACATTAGTTGAACTTTGTTCATATGCAGCTAATTCAATTATCTTATACATATTGTGTGTGAAAGAAATGTTATCCTTATTATTAGTGTATCTTCAGAGTTAAATGTGGTTGTGTGAAGTTTACAATATATGTTAAAATTCTATACACCTTATTTACAAGTTGTGGGTTTAGACACCCTCCCAAGGTTCATCAGAAGTAATGTACTGTGGGCAACACAACATTTTAAATCTATGCTTATAATGAATTGTCATATAGTGTATTTCTATATTCATTAAGCGATGCTTATATCCACGTACACACATACAGTAACCTTGTAACCGTGCTGATTAGAAATATTTTTGGTCTTAGTGCATAAACTATGAACACATTTCTTATGATGGTACATTTCAATGACTATTATTTTCATGATTTTATTTCTTTGTTACATTTTGTGTGTGGTGGAAAAAAAAAAGACTGGACTTTCCATAATGATACAAATAAGTATTTTATATAAAAAAGTTTAATTTTACTTTGTGTGATATATCGAAAGTAAAAGTATATCTCAAGAAAATCCGAGTTGTTTATAACAACCATGTGTGATTCCACAGTCGGGGAAAACCCAAGTGGAGATCAGCCCCTATAATTCAATGAGGCCAAATATTTCATTAAGCTAATTTATGGTTATTACCTCCCATCTGTTATAATTTTGTTTAGCTCAACCGTCAGTTGCTACTGCAGATTGAGCAATGAACAACTTGGTGCGATCGGCATTGTGACTTTGTCTATACTAGAAGAAAACGGCAAGAGTAGGTTATCGTATGTCACATCTACTAAATGATGAAGAACTACGAAGTATTGACTGGGAAATTAGAGTCTATCAAACTGATGATTCCATTACAGAAAACATGTCTAAGGATGCTTTTGATTGTTACTGGGCACAAGTTTTTCACTGAAGAGTAATGACAGTGCAATGTATCCGGCTTTAGAAAAACTTCCAATAGCTTGCCTTAGTTGCTTCCATGGCCCCTTTGTAGAACATGCATGTTATTTCATGGGCGAAATCATGACTGATAGCAGATCTTCGTTAAACATGGATTCTTTGGAAGCTGTACAAACAGCGAAATATAACTTATTGTCAACATCTTCCACATCTTCTAACAAGTATGGTACAAGTGAACCCTTACACGAATCATTGGATGATAAACTAATTGAAAATACGCTGAACAGCTGGGATAGCTACAAGAAAACATTAGATGCAAGTAAAGTGAAAGCAGTTACATCTTTAGAAAATGCTTATGAAGTGTGCAAGACTTCTAAAATAGAAAGAAAAGAAGTAAGTGCCATACACACATTTCACAATCAGAAAGATGAAACAAAATGCAGTTCCACAACAAAAGTCATCGACACTCTCTGACAAATCTTCAAAAATAGAAGTTAAAAGATCAAGCATGGAAATTGGCAAACAAGAGGACAAGAGGAAAATTGCAGTTTCAAACCATAATTCACCTACCTTCACAAGCAACAAAGTTCAAAATAGAAGTTAATAGTGCAAAATTATGCAATGAAAAACACGGAAGGCAAAATGCAGTTATCCAACAGAATTATTCTATATCCAGTACCAAGTCACCAAAAACAAAAATTCAACAAAATATGAAACTCTGCAATCAAAATGACGAAAGGCAGAATGTAGTTATTCAACAGCTTTCATCTGCCTCAATGAACGAGAAAGAAATTAAAGAAGAAACTGCGGGACTCGTTAATAGAAATGACAAAAGGCAAAATCGTGGCAAACACCAGCTTTTATCTAAATTGAAAAGAAAAAAGGATATGGACAGTGAAAGATCAAAAAACTGTGTTTAAGTGCTTTCTTTAAACAGAATACATGGTTTTTTTGTGAATTAAAAGTGAGCAGATGGATATTTTAAAATTTTAGCAAACGTATTGCTCAAGAACAATTCATTTTAAGAATTTATCATACAGAGGGAGGACATATAAATCGATCATGAACCTAGTGTATATTTTTACAATGGCAGCAATAACTATAAAGATGTCCTACATTGTATAAAACTAATACATCTTTTCTCTATATAGGGCATACTAGAAAAAATATTAGTACAGGAATTAACCTATTTTGAAGGAATTTAATTTTATTTATAGTTTTTCCACTTTACGCAGGTTTCAGTACGTAATTATATATTCATGTTAAATTTAAATGTGTTCCCCAATATCCTTAGTCCCATAGATTTTCAGGATATTTTCAATGGTCACACAATCACCCCTGGTTGTTACAGTCCAGGGTGGTATTGGGTGACAAGAACACTCCTTTGTGACTGGTTACTGGGCTTGGGAGAAGGATTGGTGGTGAGCGGGGATATGGCATGGGATATCTGTTTGTGGACTAGGTCAAGAGGGTAATATTGTCTGTGAAAGCTTTTGTGAGGCCTTCGGCATAATGGGTAAGGAATTTCTCATCACTGCAAATTCGCCGTCCACGGGTGGCATGGCTGTATGGGAGGGATTTTTAGATCCAGTCCTGCCACAGGCTTATCCTATCTACTCAGAGGTCAGGCCACCTATGAAAGCAGCTATGTGATTTCCGAACTCTGTTGCAATCATTGCACAGCATTTTGTATTGGTACAACGACACATCAGCTGTGCTGAGGATGTATGGCCACCGCCAAACTGTGACGAAAATCAAGATGGACCACCCTGTGGCACAGCATGCAGCTGAACACAGCACTCTATTTCAATGGCCACTCCACTACCCAAACCATCTGGATCCTCTCCTCCACCACCAGCTCTTCTGAACTGCATAGATGGGAGTTGTCCCTTCAACACATTCTGTGGTCCCACAACTATCCTGGCTTCAACCTAAGATAACTTCCAATTCCTGCACCCTATGCATAATATCCCCCCCCCACCCCCATTCTCTTCTTTCCCCACCCATTATCCAGTATCTCATATCTTCCTTAGAACTGCGTATCACCACTTACACTATCCCCTTAACGAATTACTTTTTATTTTTTCCTCTTTTTCTAACTTTATTTTTCCCTTTTTCCTTATTATTCTTATAATTTCAAATCCCCCCACTCCCTCTCACACTCAGAGAGGGACATAAAATGAAGTTTGGCGAGACACAAATGGTTGCCTCTATGCCACGCTATTGGGATTGTATTGTAAAAGAATCGATTGAAATTTGCCTCTCTGACAATTTTATAGAGACAAGGGTTTTCCCTTGAGTAAAATGTGAAACCCTGTATTGTTTGACATAGGAATTAAAATTAATTAATTAATTAATTAATTTAAAAAAATAAAAAATAAAAAGAAAGAAACAACTGCCTCCCTTTAGACCTTCTGAATAGCGACCATTCATTTAAAGCTGGCTTCTACCACTGGCGGAGCTGAAACGTAGAAGGCGGAACTGTCCAGTCTTGCGCATGCACTCACGGGCTATATATAGGGGCCTCCGCTCGCAGCTTGTACTCAGTCTAAGTGAGTCAGTGTACCAGCACTGTCACCCAAGGATGGCGGCCAGGTGGATCAAAGAAATATTGTGTCCAGATGATGTATTTATCCAGCAGGAAACCCGAGAAGAATACTTTTAAAACCATGTTTGTGATGACAAAATAATGTAACTGACAAAAATTAACATTGACATGGCTTTCGCCTTAAAGTATAGTGTTTATTGAATTTGTTTATGCAACTGGTAGTTTCTCATGCTTTGCATGACAAGTTTTGAGAATTTATTCTCGTTGTGAAATGCAAATATTAATCTAAGTATTTTTTGTGATGTTTTATAAATGGTGAAATGGATGGTTTGCTTGTGTATGTGTTTCTGCACATTGAAGAGAGCACAGTTCATTATAACCAAAAAGAAAAGCCAATATAGTGTGAGATGCCGACCCTATGAAAGTGTAACAGAAATACTTATGCATATATTTGCACTCATGAGCGCAAATAAATTCTTGTATATCATTGTGCGAAAAATACAAAAAGAACAGAACTTGTACAGTTTGTACAAGCTAAGTAATGCCAGTTAAAGGCTTGGAGACTAATCCGATTATGAAGAATGAAATTACGTCAAAAACTTCTACTTCCCATACAATTACAAATTCCAGGGGACACCACCTTGACGAAGCACTGTCTGTGCGGGTGGAGAGGCTTGCGCATCCGTGTGAAGCAGAGGGCTATACCGAAGGTAGAGAACCTACTGCCAGAAAGGCCTCAGCTGATGGATCTGACAAAGTGTGTCCCACAACGTCCCGTCTTCCTTATCCACTCCCACTCCTTTCTCAATTCCTTTCCCAACCCAAGGTGTGATGCGATCCGTGCCAAGGGGTGCGTGGCACATGGGTGGATGTGTCTCGAACGGAGCCTCAGGGAAACCGGGCGACCTCCCTGAGTAAGTAGCCTTGCACCACGCGGGTTACCGTGGTGTGGACCATATAAATCCCCAAATCTCGTGGGACTAAGATGAACACAGAAAAAGAAAGTATTTTAAAAGAATCTGAGGGGCAATCTGAGACCTCAGATACTCAGACATCGGGATCAGGACCGATGGAGTGCACTCCTACTTCTGAATCAGGGTCTAGACCTGAGCAAGAAGTGGGAACTGTAACAGAGAAGTTGGACCAGATTAGGATTAAGGCCTTGCCTGGGGCTCAGAGGAGGAAACTTCTCAAGGAACAGAAGCAAAAGGAAGGAAAAGAATGGCTTCCTAAACATAAGTGGAGGGAATCAGAAGGGCTTGAGCCCAAGACCCCCAAAAAGAAACTGCCTCAGGTCAAAAGGGATACACAGACCCCGTCGACGTCAAAGAAAGGTGGCAAGAGGGTTTGGGAGGAATCTAAGACTCCCTCCTCTCTGGACAAGCGTGATCCTAAAAGGCTGAGGCAGGAAATAGGAAAACAGACCTATAGTACTGCAGTCTCAGTCTTTAGAATGGCGGTTGTCAAAGAAGGATACCCACTGGTGAGCATCACCTCGCAGCAGGAGGAGCTCGTGCAGATGGCCCTCTTTGAAGAGATTGGGGGGGGGGGGGGGAGACGCTGGTCCAGGACCCAAATTCAGGAGGGTCTATCTAGATTGCGGTGCCCTCATTTTTGTCTGCGAGGGGGCCCATTCAGCAGTATAGCTTAAGGACAAGGTGCCCATGATATCCCCCTGGGAGGATGCGAAGCTGCTGGTCAAGACAGCAACCAAACTCCTGAAGACAGCAAAGGTATCAATATGGGTACCAAAGATCCTTAAGGATGTCCCTCCAAAGACTCTGTTCGAGAAAATAAGGGTTCAGAACCCAAAAGTCTCGACAGAGGATTGGAGGGCAATTAACAAAAAGGTCATTCCAGAAGGACGAACCCTGGTGGTGGAGGTCGGAAAGAAGTCCCTCAAGGCAATGCGAGAGCAAGGCCTGATACTGTTTTTAGGATTCTTGCAGGTCTGAGCAGTCGCCTGGGGAGACAGGAGATGGACATGGCCCTGATACAAGGAACCTATTTATACAAAGGGGGTGTATCGGGCCTCGGTGGTACTGGAGGTAAACTGATTTATGCTAGAAATCTGAAAAACTCCAGAACATGCATTTATGTTAGAAACGGAATACCTTTCATACCAATGATGGATTTTTGTTCCAGGGACCTGGTGACCATCAGGATGCAGCAACGTGAGGAAGGTATCACGATGGAAATTGTTTTGGCCTCAGCATACCTTCCTTACGAAGACATCTCTCCTCCTCCTTTGGAAGTGAGGAGACTGACGAAAACCTGCCATCGGCAAGGTGACGAACTGTTGGTGGGATGTGATGCCAATGCCCACAATCTATCGTGGGGCAGCAAGAACACCAACAGAAGAGGTGAGCACCTTCTTGAATTTCTCCTATCTAACAACTTGGAGATCCTGAATAGGGGTGATGAACCTACATTCAGGAATAGTAGAAGGGAAGAATTAATTGACTTAACTTTTGGTTCCATGATGATAGGCAGTTACGTCAAACAGTGGCATGTGGTCCTGGAGCCATCCTCATCAGATCACATGTATATTAAATTCAAGGTTGAAATGGGAACCAGACAGACCATGGCCTATAGGAATCCTAGGAAAACGGACTGGGAGACATATAGGAAAGACCTTGACTTCAGCCTATCAGAAATTAGAACTTTGATAAGGATTCCAGCAGAGTTTTAGGAAGTAGCAGAGGCCGTAACCTCTGCTATAGTGACCTCATACCAGGACAACTGCTCAATCACCAAGAAGTGCACAAATAGGAGTGTGCCTTGGTGGAATAATATCCTGGAAATACAAAGGAAACAGGTACGAAGACTGTTTAACCTTGTGTGGTGCAAAGGACAATGGGCAAAATATCGTGAGGCCCTTGTCAATTACAACCTTGCCATCAGACGGGCAAAGGAGGCATCCTGGAAGGTATTCTGTGAGGAAGTGGAGGCCACGGCTGCTCAAGCGAGACTTCATAAAATCCTCACTAGGGTACCAACTAATCCAGGAAGAACATTGAGGAAGGAGGATGGGGAGTATACAAAGACAGCACATGAAACGCTGGAACTGCTCCTCAAGACTCACTTTCCTCAATATACTCTGGGGGATAACTCAGACCAGAATGTGATTCCTGAGAGACGACAGTTCTCAGGTATTCGCAAAGAGGACTGGTATCTGGCCAAGGAGTGTGTCGATTTCAGTAAGGTCCGATGGGCGGTGGGAACATTTCAACCGTTCAAGTCACCTGGCCCCGATGGAATCTTTCCAGCTCTCCTGCAACAAGCGGGAGAAAATCTTATTAGATTCCTATGCAGGTTATTCAGGGTTAGCCTAGCAGCAGGAATCGTTCCCAATGCCTGGAGGGCAGTGAAGGTTGTCTGCATTCCAAAGCCAGGGAGAATTGATCATACCAATCAGCCTGTCCTCCTCCATTCTTAAGACATTGGAAAAGCTGGTTAATGTGCATGTTGGAGATAGGGGGTCAAGTAGGGCTCCTCTACATTGAAACCAACATGCCTATCAGCCAGGTAAATCATGTGAGACAGCTCTCCACCAACTCATTGGAGAAAGCACTACACTTTCAGGAAATAGCCCTCTATATCTTCCTGGACATTGAGGGGGCTTTTAGCAATACGACTTTCAATTCCATGGTTAGGGCAGCAGAGGTGCATGACCTAGGGACCACTACATGTAGGTGGACTAGGGCCATGCTCAGTGGAAGAAAGGTAGAGGCTACCATGATGGATGAAAAAATGGTAATCAATACCACTAGGGGTTGCCAGCAAGGAGGAGTTCTTTCCCCTTTATTGTGGAATCTAGTGGTGAATGATCTCATTGGAGAATTAAACTCTAGGCAGTACTTTTGCCAAGGATACGCAGATGATCTTGTCATAGTAATACTTGGCAAATTTGCTGACAGTGAAGAATATGGCACAAGGTGCACTGGACATTGTGCAAGACTGGTGCAGAAAACAGGATCTAGGGGTTAGTCCTAAGAAGACTGTTGTACCATTCACAAAGAAGCATATCCAACATTCAAGTTGGAATCTAAAGCTTTTCAATGAAGCACTACCTGTGAAGGGGACAGTGAAATATCTAAGGGTTAGCCTAGATGAGAAACTGACATGGACCCCTCACATCAGGAATATTTGCTCCAAGGCAAAAGGTACTCTTGTGAGTACCAGGAGAGCTTGTGGCAAAAATTGGGGCCTGAGCCTCAAGGGTATACACTGGATATACACCACAGTGATTAAACCCAGGATCACCTATGGGGCGGTCGTGTGGTGGAAGAAGGTAGAACAGCAGGTTGCTGCTAAGGAGCTTGGTAAGGTGCAGAGATTAGCCTGCTTAGCCATAACAGGTGGAATTAGCAGCACACCAACTGCTGGGATGGAAACCATGCTGCATATGCCCCCATTACACCTTTGGGTCAAGATGGAGGCAGCGGCTGGTGCATACAGACTCAAATCTGGCAACAACTGGAACTCTTTGGGATATCCAGAATCACACACTAAAATAGTGAGAGAGGTAAATATAGGAAAGGTTGGGGAAATGCTAGCCGACTATATTATAACCCCATACTGCTTCAATAAGCCTTTCAATATAACAATTGGAAGTAGGGAGCAGTAGGAGAAAATAGTTTGGCACTATAAGGGGGATATTGTCTGGTTCACTGACGGGTCGAAATCAGACCAAGGCGTTGGGGCCAGGGTATACGGGGTGAAGCGAAGACTGGAGGGTGTCGTCTCTCTAGGGAAACTGGCCTCAGTATTCCAGGCTGAAATCACTGCTATCAGGGCGTGTGTGGAGGAGAATTTGCGTAGGTGCTACAAAGATTGTAGCATCTATATCTATTCAGAGAGCCAGGCAGCCCTGAGATCACTGGCAGCTCCTGCAACAAGGTCTAAAATTGTTGCAGAATGACACAGGGTTCTAGTGCAGCTAGGGGAAAGCAATAGAGTAAACCTATTGTGGGTCCTTGGCCACTCGGGGATCAGTGGCAACGAACGTGCCGACAGATTAGCCAGGATGGGGGCAGAGACTCCATTTATTGGACCGGAACCTGTCCTGACAATCACCAAGGCAATGATCAAATTGGAGCTACACTGTTTTGGCTTCCCTGAAAAAATCAAATCAATCAATCAAATCCCCCTGGTGCTTAAAATGGTAAAAATTTGGCTAACCTATATTATACAGTAAACTTCCTGGCAAGTATTTTGATGCGAATAGGATGTTACAGTAAACATATTTTACTATTTAAAACATTATTTCCCACATTTTACACCATTTCACTAAAGTACCATAAGAAGTGTAAAAAACAAGTTCTACTGTATTCAACAAAAAGGTGAGAATGCTATTCTAACTGGAAATAAATTCAGGCAGCCATACCCAATGGAACAATACTAGGCCTGTTACCGACTGTCCTGCATAAATAACATGTCATGTAAGCCAACTTTGAATCACTCACATATAAAACTGTTTCAAAGCAGTAGTCTGCTGTAAAAACAATGAAGGACTGGAAAAAAATACTCCAGGAACTAGAAAACTGGATTATTAATAAATGCAGTGACACACACACACACACACACACACACACACACACACACACACACACACACACACACACACAGAGAGAGAGAGAGAGAGAGAGAGAGAGAGAGAGAGAGAGAGGTGAGGATACGAAAGGAGGTGAAGGAGTGAGGATACTAAAGGAGGGGAAGGAGTGAGGATACTAAAGGAGGGGAAGGGAAGGGAAATGCAGTCCAGGAAGGAAAAGAGTGAGAACGACTGCATCAGCTCAGGGCCCCATCCATGCACGTATCACGAAAGAACCACGAGCCCCTTGGGGGAAAGTCAGGTGTGACTAAACATTAAAAAATATTACGAAAAATCAGGTCTTCCCCCCCCCTCTCTCTCTCCCCTCTCTTTCTTTCTTTCTTTCAGAAAATTAAGTAAGTGCCAAAAGCAGTTTGCTAACCTGACAAACGGAATGTCCGTATACTTTTTAACCTGCTAGATACAATCATTGTCAATTATTTTTCACACTATTTTAAATGCTTATTTTCATAAATATTTTTACATTATTTTATCAACACCTATGTCAATTTTTTCCCACCCTATCTTAAGAATAGCATAATTTTCAACATACACCTGAAAAATTGTTGTATATGCCAAAACCGTAGAACCGAAAATGGAAAAAGATAAAATAACGCTCAAAAGTGCAAAAGAAGAAGAAAAAGAAGAAGGAAAACAACACCTACTTTGTCCATTAAATAAGATTGATTTTTTTCCTGTCCCTAGTTATTACCTAAAAAAAAAACTACCCGTTGCAAAAATTAAAAAAATAAAAATTCTCATTTATATATTTAAACTTGAAAATACAAATAATTTAAGGGTATCACTGAGTGAAATCTGGGAAAAGACAAAAAATATGCAACTTATGCATTGTTTCATTATTTAAATATGAGGATGCTGTACTTAAACTCTTGTTGATAACAAATTATGAATAATTAAATTACACCAAAAGTTTCTACTGCGTCTACTATTTCAGTTTCCATTAATGCTTGGTGCTAAAAATAATAAAGTTAGAGCACTACTGTTATTTAATAGATAAAGCTCCTGACAAGTATTATGAAGCCTATTATCATACATAAATTTGAAATGCGAATCAACTCAAAAGCAAATTTTACCACTTAAAAAATTACTTCCCATGTTTTAGACAATTAAATCCCTTGAAAAATATAAAAGAGTGATTTTACTGTACATGCTCTCTGTTTATCTCAGTATTTATAATCTACAGAAATAAACACTGAAGACACTTAGAACAATACATACAGAGGGGAACACTTGAAACGGAGGAAGAAATGTAATGTGTGTTTAGCTTTATATGTCTTAATGTGCTTGCATGTATGTGCAGTGCTTCCATTTAACATATATTATTTTTATATACACTTATAGATGATGTCTCAATCAAATGATTATCTGTAATGTGACATGATAATCTAATCTAAGCTAATCTAGGAGAAAAAGTAAGTTGACTCTCATAACCCACCACTGACAAGTATGCTGGCATCCTGTTGTTGGCCACTACCAGAGCCTCCTCTGACAATAGTAATATTTGGCACCCCTACTGCATGAGCTGCTGAAACTGCAGCAGCTATAGCAGCAGCTGTGGCAGCTTGAGTGGCATGTGCTAACGTTGATGGCAATGTCTGATTACCACCTCCTACTGTTACATTGTCTGTAACAGTGATGCCCCCAACTGCACTGGAACTAGCACTGGAAGTAGCACTGAAAAAGAAATTTGAAAGCTTTTAAACTGGTAGGCTCAGACACAATCAAGATTATAAAATATTTTAAGATATAATTTTTATCCACTGATGATGCTGACATCACCATCAATTACAATCTAAACCAACTAGATACTAATTCAGAATAATACCAATGGGTAGGGCCCTGAAAAATTTGCAAGTTGCGATAAAAGCGAACTTAGATGCGAATTCCGGCTCAAAATGCAAAAAACGTGAAATGACGTAATAAATGCTATTTTCTCGCAAATTTTGTGATGCTTTCTATTGCCACTATTTTCTGCCTATACAACTCATTAAAAAGCAATCAGTTTTCATTTGTATAGTATCGCATGATTTGGAGCGAGAGAAAAAATGACGGGATGGGGGCAGAGAGTGCACCCGTGCATATACAATTGAGCCTATAAGCTGGGATGACGTGTCAATTACATTTTTTTTTTTTTGGGGGGGGGGGGGGGGGCGGCACACAACTTCTCAGGTCATTACTGCCCAGATCGGAACAGAGATTCCCTAGATCTCGAAAAAATGGACAACTACCAGATAGAGTATCAAGAGAAAGCTAAAAACGAAAGATAAAAAACAATTAGAAGGGTTAAATATCCTTTGATAAATTCGCCATGTTGATAAAACGCAAAACTCTAGTAGCTGCTCGTGTGTCATCAGCTAAAAGTTCCTCCAGAGAATACTGAAAGTGATGAGCTACACGGAGATGATTAAAATTAACACAAGACAGTAAAACATGTCGCACCGCCACCAATTCACTGCAGGAGCACAGCGGTGAAGGGTCGGCGGTTAGCAGATGACGGTAGCTGAATCGGCAGTGACCGATCCGCAACCGGGCCAGGATGACCACCTCTCGCCGAGAGGGGCGTGAGGAGGTCCTCCAAGCAGTCGGGATCAGTTTTACAGTTCTCAATTTATTGTTGTGGAATGAAAACCACGCACTGTGCCAGGACGACAACATACTCCGGCGAAGAGCCGGTTGAACATCGTCTGTTGGGACACAAAAGGTAGCCAAGAGAGGCAAAAGAGCTGCTGCCTTGGCTGCAATGTCGGCGGTCTCATTCCCGGGCACACACACGTGGCCAGGGACCCACAGAAAAGAAACGTGACAGCTGTTACCTGCTAGCAACTGGAGGGAGCGTTTGATTCGATACACGAGAGGATGGGTCGAGAAAGGGTCCTTAAGGCTCAGCAGGGCACTAAGGGAGTCCGAACAGATGGCATAAAAAGGATGGCGGTGGCAGCGGGTGTATGAAACAGCCTGGTGGTGGGCAAAACGCTCAGCCGTGAAAGTCGAGCACCGGTCAGGGAGCTTGTATTGGAACAGGTTGTCCCCGACGACGAAGGCAGATCCGACACCGTCAGTGCTCTTGGAACAGTCAGTGTAGATAAATATGGCATTATCAAACCGCAAAAGGAGTTAGACAAGCCTCGAGCAGTATACCAAATCTGGAGTGCTCTCCTTGGGGAGCGAACTAAGTTCAAGGTGGGTGTGAACCTGAGCATGATGCCACAGTGGCAATGGGCTCTCGCTCAACCGAAAGGTGGAAGGAAGGGTAAAATCAAGCAGCTGAAGCAGGCGGCGAAACTGAACTCCAGCTGGAAGCAAGTTGTCGCAGACTACCGATATTGGCTATCAAGTGAGTCATCAAAGAATAATGGGCAAGATGGATGGTTGGGCATCGACAGCAGTCGGCATGCGTACCGACTCAAGAGTATGTCACGCCGAGAGGTCAAGAGTAATACAGCAGCTTCGGCATAAAGACTGTCTACAGGGCTGTTATAAAATGCACCGGTCGATAGGCGTAATCCCTGATGGTGAATGGAGTTGAGACGGCGGAGAATGGATGGCCGTGCAGAAGAGTATACAAAGCTTCTGTAGTCGAGCTTCGACTGAACAATGGCCTGGTAAAGGTGAAGCAGGACGGTACAATCCGCTCCCCATGATGTGCCACTGAGAACACGGAGAACATTAGGGGACTGGGCACAACGGGCAGCCAGGTAGGACACGTGTGGGGACCAGCAAAGTTTACGATCCAACATTAGCCCCAAGAATTTGTTGTCTCCACGAATGGTAGAGCAATGGGGCCGAGACATAGGGATGGTGGAAGAAATTCCTTGTATCTCCAGACGGTTACACACACCGTTTTCTCAGTGGAGAATCTGAAGCCGTTCGTAATGCTCCAGGAATATAGGCGGTCTAGACAGCGTTACAGACAACGCTCCAAGAGACACTTGCGCTGGGCGCTGCAATAAATTGCGAAATCGTCTACAAAAAGGGATTCGGAAACTTCAGCTGAAAGGCAATCTACAATCGGATCGATTGCAATGGTGAAGAGAGCCAAGACAGAGCCCTGGGGCACCCCATTTTCCTGGCGAAAGGTGTCTGAAAACAGAGCCCACCCACACCCGGAACGTGTGATCCGCCAAAAACACTTGAATAAAAAGGGGGAGGCGGCCACGAAGGCCCCATGTGTGCAATGTGCGGAAAATGCCTGCTCTCCAACAGGTATCGTTAGCCTTCTCCAAGTCAAAGAACACTGCTACTGTTTGACGCTTCCTTAGAAAGTTTCTAAGGTCGACAAGGTAACGAGGTGATCAGCAGCAGAGCGGAGAGCGGTGTCGACGAAAACCGCATTGGACATTTGTTAGGAGGCGGCGAGATTCGAGGAGCCAGACCAACCGAACGTTAACCATGCGTTCCATCACCTTACAGATGCAGCTCGTCAGAAAAATGGGGCGATAACTGGAAGGAAGATGTTTGTCCTTCCTTCCCTGGTTTGGGGATGGGGACAACAATGGCTTCACGCCAACTTGTGAGAACATGACCTTCAGTCCATACGTGATTGTAGGTACTAAGAAGAAAACACTTGCCCGCAGGAGAGAGGTTCTTCAGCATCTCAATATGATTGGAATCGGGCCCAGGAGCAGAAGATCGGGACAGGGCGAGAGCGCGGTCTAGCTCCTGCATGGTGAAGGAGACATTATAACTTTCACAATTAAGAGTGGAAACAAGGCGGGCCTCCTCTACCAGTTTGCGATGGAGGAAGGCAGGGTGGTAATGGGCAGAGCTCTAAACCTCCGCAAAGGAGCGGCCCAAAGTGTTGGAAACATCAGCGGGGTGCACAAGAACTGCATTCTCAACGGCCAGGCCAGAAATCTGGGAGTCGACCTTGATGCCAGATAAAAAGCGTAGGTCACCCAAACAACCGCGGAGGGAGTAAAGCGGTTAAAAGAAACGGTAAAAGCAGTCCAGCAAGCTTTTTTGCTGTTGTTTATAACACGACAACATTGCGCTCTCAGTCGTTTATAATGCATTCAATTCTCGAACATCAGGCGGCAGTGAAAGGTGCTTAAAGCAGAGCGTCGCAGCAGGCTGCAGTCCACCAAGGGACCGGAACACGACGTGGAGAAGAGGATGTATGAGGTATGGAATTTTGGCATTGGTGAGAATAACCTCTGTGAGGTATTCGACCTGACTGTCACAGCTGGGGAAATTCTGATTGTGAAAAATAGCCATGGAAGAATAAAGCCCCCAGTCGGCTTTAGAGATGTTCAACTGGTGGGTCGAGGAGATGGGGTATGATGCAGAAAATAGATTACAGAAGGGAAATGGTCACTCTAGTACATGTCAGAAAGTGCATACCACTCAAACAGACGTGCAAGCCGGGGAGTGCATATCGCGAGGTCTATGTGGGAATATGTATGTGTTGTGTCAGAAAGGAAGGTCGGTGCACCGGTGTTGAGGCAGACAAGATTAAGATGGTTGAATAGGTCTCTAGAAGATACCCTCTGGGGCAAGATGCTGGAGAACCCCATAGGGGGTGGTGGGAATTGAAGTCGCCTACCAACACGAAAGATGAAGGGATCTGGTCAACGAGGTGTAGCACATCTGCCCTAGTAAGGGCGGATGACGATGGCGAATAGATATTACAGAGGGAAAAGGAAATGGTGGATAGTGATGCAGACGGCAACTGCCTGTAGGTGAGTATGCAATGAAATGGGACGGTAATAGACGTCGTCCCGAATGAGCATTAGAACCCCTCCATGGACTGTGGTACCTTCCACAGGTGGCAGGTCAAAACGCACAGAGGTGTAGTGAGGAAAGTCTGCATGATCACATGGACGTAACTTAGTTTCTTGGAGACAAACTAGAAGCGGGCAGTGCAATCGAAGGAGTAGTTTTAATTCCGCAAATATTCCATTGAAGGAGCGCCATGATAAAAAATGAGAGAATATGATAAAAAGGAACAAGCAGGTGGGGTCACCTCGACGGCCGCTGGGGCAGCTTCCGCTGCCAGTAAAATGCCGGCTGCCCAGATAACATTAGTGCGTCCCGGCGAGACAGAAGATGGTCGGGGCCGACTACTGTTGGGCGGTGTGAAGGATGAGTCACGCCTCGGCGGGGAAGGAGAGGAACTCTTTTTTTTTTTGTTGGCTCTTCTGGAAGAGTGATGGTGAGAAGAGGCATTTGACGGTTGAGAAGCCTGAGTATGGAGAAAATCGTCACGGACGGGTTCCTTTTTCGAAGTCCGGGCTTCTTGTTAGGTGCCCGCAGTTTATTAGAGGTTGATGAATACTGAACTTTAAAAGCAGCAGGAGGAAACGGGGACATGGAACGGGCAATCTTCGGGCTGGCCGATCGCACAACTGTGTCAGCGAAAGTGAAATCGCAGGTCTGCGTACCTGCATCCTTAGTAGATCAAGTGGAGGTGAGAACCTTACTGTATGTGCCCGCTGGGACAGTGGGCTTCAGACTCACCAACAACTTTCGAGTGGCAGATGTTGATACCTTTTCTGTAACTGGAATTTGCTGAATGACCTTTCATCCTTATAAACAGGGCAGTCCCTACAGGATGCCGGATGGTCACCATTGCAATTAAGGCAGTGAGGGGACGGAGGTGGGCAATCGCCCTAATGGTCGTCCCTACCACAAGTGACATTTTGCTGTATTAGGGCAAGATTGACGGGTGTGGCTGAACCTATGGCATTGGAAACAGTGCGTTGGGCTTGGTACATAAGGGCGGACGGAGATAACTTCATACCCTGCTTTGACTTTGGATGAGAGTTCAACTCTGTCGAACATCAAAAACACAGTACAAGTTGGCGTCAGCTGGTTATCGACCTTTTTCAACACCCTATGCATGGCTGTCACACCCTGATCGGACATGTAGTTTTGTATTTCTTCGTCAGACAACCCGTCGAGGGATCTTGTGAAAACTACCCCCCCCCCCCCCCCCGTGGCGAGTTGAGCGGGCGATGCGCTTCTACCTTAACAGGTGAAGTGTGTAGCAATGTTGTCCGTACAAGTTTTTGTGCCTGGAAGGCACTGTCCGCTTCCAGCAACAATGTCCCATTGCGCTGACGCGAACAGGTCTTAACAGGGCCAGCAATCGCATCAATACCTATGTGAATGACGAAAGGATTTACAGATGTGAAATCTTTGCTGCCAATAGGAGAAACAACTAGGAAGTTTTGTTATGCTGAGGTGAATCTATCTTTTTTGGGTCAAAGTCACAGTAGAAGAGAAGGAAGTCATTGCGGAAGCGTCCCCCGTGATTACCGGCTTCTCCGATGGTGTACTCCTTCCTGGTGGGGGCCGTACCTGAGGGCTTATCCGCCTTGGGTGATTGTTCACACCTCAGGTCACACCTCACAAGAACGGACGGAGGGACCAATCGGCATGTTCGGAAGGTACCAGCTCGGGTAATCACCCCTCCCTGGGCGGGGAATTACACGTTACCCCGTCACCTGCAACGCATGACGCATGATAATGCGTGGGTCTGCCTTCAGACATGCACAGGGAGGAAAGAGGAAGAATAGAGGAAGTGGAGAGAAAGAAGTGTCTCAAATGCCGAAGCAGAGACTAATGAGGAGGAGAGGAAGGCTATGAAAGTACAGCAAGGAGAGAAAGACAGAAGCAAAGGTTAGGAAAGCAGGAAACCAAGGAAAAAGAAAACTAGGACAGGAAACCACCTTGACTCACAATAGACGCCCATCTCCGGGCTAAGGCGTGAACCGGGAGAGAAAGTGAAGCAGCCTGGGACGGAAAACAGGCTGCTTCGGCTCGGGGCTCCGTCGCGCCACACACGTACCCACAAAAGAGCTGTGGGCCCCCTGGGGGGGGGGGGGGGGGGCCGCGTCAACTGTTGCGTAGGAGCGGAGTTCTGTGCAAGATAAATGCCACATATGACAACGTAGGACCCGTTCGTGTCACGGGCTTGACACCTAACAAAGAAAAGAATTTGCGCCAGCGTTCAGTTTGGCATCAGTTCTGTTTCTATTGCATTCACTTTTGTTATTGTTGTGCAGTGCTGCCGAATATGGATCGCAAGGCTTTGAATGTGTGTGAAAGAGCTTAACAGTATGCTAGTGAGGGCTTGTATGCAAGCGATGCCAAAACAGTGTTTTGCAACTGTCGAATAGGGTGAGAAAAGAAAGATAATATTGAAAAATACATTAAATCAGAGAAGCACACTGTTCACGTGCGAGAAAATGTTGATGCATCTAAACACAGTCATCAATTGTTGAAACATTTAAACAGTGCTAAAAGAAGAAAATTGGAAAAAGACAATTTCACAAAAAGAACTATTGAAGTGTTTGGAAAAGCTAACATTCCAATTGAAAAGCTCGAAAAGCAAGCAATACTGTCGTGGATTAACGAAATATTGTGTGAGAAATACTTGCCAAGTAAGTTATTTGCTTTTGTGATGTGACAGCATCGTGAATGTTACAAATAATAATAGTAAAACAGTCCTTCGTTTTGGTGCTCTAAATGTTATCCATAAAATATGGAACGTTTTTGTGCAACGAGAATATCACATTATTTGCACCGCATGGAAGTTCGCAGTTCAAGTAATGGGCACAAGAAACGCGTATTCCGAACATGTAATTCGTGCCCTTGTTCGATACTCTTCAAAATTAGTACGATAGCTTTGACTTTTAAAATGTTTCTGCTAACAGTTGCGACTTTCTTAACCTATTTATTTTTTTTAATTACCCCTCAGTCGAATGCATTTTCATGAATAAACCCACTGCACAATGTTTTTGTTACTATATTTCATTATTAGTGTTACGTATTTGAATTGCTGCTTTTAGTCATGATAATGTACAGGATGACCAGCCATTCTAAAACAGGTTAGGAAAATAAAATTTTGAATTATTTCAAAACTTCACCTAAGTTTTACAAGTGTTGTTCCACTGCGACATACACCTTAACATCGTGACCAAGGCTGTCCACCTTGCAGGACAGAGCCGGACAAAACCAGTATTGAATACTGATTCTAAAATCACGCCACCCTTCTGGCGTCTGTACTGAAACTACTGATGTTTCCATGCTCCCGTAGAGCCAATAGCAGACACCAACGTTTGATCACGTGTGCTACTGCTGCAGGACGCAGAGGTGCGAGAATCAGTTCCTTCGCTCTCTTCAGTTTGTGTTCTCGTACAGAACAGACGCACTCCAGAGGTCCAGCCTCGGTGCGGGGCGAACGGCCGCATGCTGGCCACTCTGGCCTAGCGGCTATTCGGCATCAGCCACCAACTGTGTGAACCATAACCATTACTGTAACCTTCGCCTTTCCCATTTTCTAATCCGTTTAGACTGGCATTCATTCATTGCATCCATCCCCAGGGCGAGTCCCGCCATGTATCCCGTATTTCAGAATATACTAAATATTAACTTGCATCCTATCTTTTATTTGCCAATTAGCCACCCTTTCCTAGGGCGCCCAGAGGCCTTCAGCGCTCCGCCTTCCATCCTGACAACGCTTCCAACCCATTTTATTTATGCAGCACTGGGATGGATTGTATAATTTTCCTATTGTCCCTGAGGTAAAGATTAAGTGCTGTACAATAAATTGACGATTCATGCAGTGGCTATCGAGAGCGGCACGGAGGGGGGGGGGGGGGGCATGGGGGCGAGCCTTGCTGTGCCGTTTAAATTGCCGGTGGAGTAGCAGTGGAAGTAAAGCTGTGCTTATTACTTCCCACAGTGATTATACGAAAACTCAGGAGATACGAAGAAAAATTGGTAGCGCTCGGGGACAAATGGATATTATCTTACCAGTAACCAGTACCGAATTTTCCCCACAACTAAAACATAAATATCATCTACTTATTGCAGTTAACGTAATTTTGAACTTCCGTTTACGCAAAAAATCATCAATATGCCTAATTAATTGGAAAATTTTCGCGTGTTTGCATTATAGTTACTATAATATTGCAACATCTCACACACAGCAGACCACATTTAAGGTTACACGCTACAGTCGAAAATACGGTGTGTGAAACAAGGTTTTGTCTTAAATAAGTGTCTCGGACAGTAAAAAAAGAATTGACTCTTGGATATAATGAAAGTATTGTATCAAATTTTACCGTTCCAAGATTATTTTGTAACTAATGAATAAAAGTAATTTTAAAATCAGATCTACACAAATTCCACTCTACAAAATATCTTAAGATTAAAAGAGAAACTATTATGACAATCTTGTGTGGGGACTGATGACCTAGCTGTTTAGCCCCCTAAAAACAAACAAACAAACAAACAAACAAACAAACAAACAAAAAAACAAACAAAAAAACAACAACAACAATCTTGTGATTATTAGGTCTTTTGTGTTGGTACCTGACTTTACTTCTTTATTCCTAGAAATTGAATCTGACCGCAAACAATCGCTAAAGCTACATCTGGCAAAAAATATTCTTTGTGATGAAGCAACGGACATAATGGGACACTGTGTGTGTTATTTTCCAATTGCCTGATGAAGAAGAATGGAAGACATTCCCTGCTGCTGCAAAATTTCTAGAAGCAGCAAATGCCACAGATTGTTGCAGAATAATATTATAAACACTAAATGAGCACGAAATGCCATATGATGCTGTTCATGTATTTGTTAGTGGCAGTGCTCCATACATGACACACTGTCATGATACTTTAAAAGTCATTATTATTGCTCATCGTATGCACTTTTGGGCACGGCACACAAATTCAGTTTAATTGGCAAATGCTTCACAACAGTTATGTGTGGATTGAATGAAGTGGTGATTATGTTAAAATCAGCATTCCTAACTGCAAGGAAGTGAAAATACAAATATATCCAGTTTCTCATGGCAAAGAATGATTCCAAGGAAGCTAAAAAGTTTCGATTACCAGTAGTAGCTCTGTAGAACAGCTGGTTTGAATCAGTGTTCTATTTAGAGACTTATTTCCTTGACATTGTAGAGTTCTCTAAGTTGCCAGAAATGAGAGGGGTAAATAACTGTGGTGTAAATTTTATTAAAAAAAGGACTTGAAAAGAACACACACACACACACACACACACACACGGTGTTTGTGAAGGATCATGGCAGGAAGCTTCTGGAGATCTTAACTTTGCTTGAGAGCTAAAAGTATCCTAAAGCTCATATTATGTACCCAAAACTGGGCAATCTAGAATTAAATTTAGGAACTGTATATGAAGGACAGTTCTCAGAAGGAACAACACAAGCATTGCATGCTCTAAATACTTTAGAGCAGGCTGAATGCAAATGTGTGTTTAGCAAGGAAGCTACTGTAATTCTGCCAAGAGCAAACGGGCTTTACTGAGAAGCAAAGACCCAAATCATAAGGGATTTGAGTCTATAGCTCAGACGCTTTTTCAAAGAATATCATTTTAAACAATCCTGATAAAGCTGTTGTAATGGATACTATGTTTTCAAGTTTATTAAGACAAGTGGTGTCTTAAGGCTATGCCCATTTAAAAAGAATTTTAAACAGCTGCTTAAAGAAAGTGATAGCATCGATATCAAGAATATTTTGAGTGTGATTCACACCGAAAAAGATCATGAAATATTTGCAAAACATTATTTCGCTTTGTTGTGGACTCCGTCTAACAATGTTGACAGCGAGCGTATTTTATCTCACTATAACACTGTAGTTGTTAGATTCAAATTGATGAAACGAAAATTATAGAAGGAAACTTTCCTGGTGGGATAAACAAATATAAAAAAATAGAAGTCTGATGACTTACCAAAAGGACCGGCTCGTCGATAGGCACAAATAATCACATACAAACACACATACAAGTTTTCGCCACCACTGGCAGCTTCTACAGGAAAAAGAGGAAAAAAGGGGAGGAGAAAGGGAAGGATATGGGTTTTAAGTAAATGGAAAAGGAGTCATTCCAATCCCAGGAGTGGAAGGACTTACCTTAGGGGGAAAAAAAAGGAAGGTCAACAAATACACACACACACTCACACGTATCAAAACGCAAACACACCTAGACAGACATTTGTAAAAAGCCAAAATTTTTACATTTTTACATTTTACAAATGTCTGTCTAGGTGTGTTTGTGTTTCGATATGTGTCAGTGTGTGTGTATTTGTTTACCTTCCCTTTTTCCCCTAAGATAAGTCCTTCCACTCCTGGGATTGGAATGAATCCTTTTCCAATTCCTTAAAACCCATATCCTTCCCTTTTTTCCTCTTTTTCCTGAAGAGGCTGCTAGTGGTGGCGAAAGCTTGTATGTGTGTGTGTGTGTGTGTGTGATTATTTGTGCCTATCAACGAGCCGGTTCTTTTGGTAAGTCAACCGATTTCTATTTTTTATATTTGTTTATAACACTGCAGTGACAGATAAGAGATGCAATCTCAAAGAGAGCAATGTTCAAACATGTACAATCCTTTCTTTTCAAAATTAAAGAAAGAATCTTTAAAATGTTGTAAAATAGCAGTTTTCTTTCCTTCCTTAAATATATTCATTAAATAACAGTAGTTAATAAAGCATTTATCACATAAAAAGTGTGACATATTGTACATTTGTAAGAGGAAGTAATCAGATACTTATTAAATAGGCTATAAACATATAATGATGTCTGAAAAATAATGCTAATTTTGCCCAAAACAGATGCTAATTTTGCCAAAAATAAATGCTAAAGTTTCCGGTCCCTACCAATGGGATACACTAACACATTGATTACACAAACCTCCTGGCACGAATCTCCAGTAACCAAAGGTATCTCTACTAGCCAGAGGGAGCTATAGAGATGGGCAGTTCTAACAACAAAGACTCCAAGAAAATGACCAAATTAAGGAAATAGTGACCCAAGAGGCGAAAATTATCTAGGGAGTGAATGGGAAGAGAACAGTGAGTATAAAGAATGAGATAGAGGGGCATTGAGGGAGAGATAGCAAAAAATAACCTGCAACAGTGGGCAGTGGCAAAGCCTTAGCCCATGTGACGCGGGTGCACCAGCAATGACAACACATCGAGGGGGAAGGGGAGGAAAGGATTACACAACTAGAAGACTACAGGGAGGTCAGGGGCTACATTAAAATCACGAGGATGCTGGGAAGGCACCTTTACGAACATTCTACATCTACATATATACTCTGCAAGCCACATTGAAGTGCATGGCAAAGGGTTCATCGAACTGCTTTTACTCTCTACAGTTCCATTCTGTAATAGCTCACGGGAAAAAGAAAGACCTAAATCTTTCCATTTTTGATCTGATGATCATGAAAATAAAATAAGAGAAATGTCTTCCTATATAGGTGGGTGCTAACAAAATATGTTCACATTCGGAAAAGCATGTTGGTGAAAGAAATTTTGCAAATAGATCTCGTTGCAACAAACAACACCTTTCTTTTAATGGTTGTAATAGTACAAAACGAGCTGTGGTTCTCTGAACTTTCTCTAAATCGTCCGTTAGTCCCACCTGGTGCGGCTCCCACAATGCGCAGCAAAACTCCAAAATAGGATGCACAAGTGTCATGTAGGCAGCTTCTTTAGTAGAACTGTTGCATCTTCTAAATGTTCTGCCAACAAAAAGTAGTCCTTGGTTCCTTTCCCTACAATGTTTTCTGTGTGTTCTTTACAATTTAAGTTTTTTGTAATTCTATTAGTTGTCATACGGATGACTTCTCATTATTAAAGGTCAACTGAAATTTTTTGCACCATGCAGATATCTTACCTAAATCATTTTGCAGTTGCTTTTGAAATTCTAGTGACTTTACTAACCGATGAGTGAAAGCGTCATCCGCAAACAACCTGCAGAGAGCTGCTCAGATTATCTCCTAAATCTTTTATAAAGATAAGGAATAGTAAGGGCCCCATAACACTTCCCTGGGGAACGGCAGATGTCACTTCTGTTCTACTCGATTTCGCAAGGATAGGGGAAGGGAATCAGGACGACCAGATTGCAAGGATGACGGTGGGGGGGGGGGGGGGGAGGGAGGGACAGCTGGATGGCCAAAACCAGAAAAATGGAGGGGGGAGCAGCTGGATGTCTGCACCTCGCGGGTGGAGGGGGGAGCAGCCTAACACCCAAACAGTGAGGATGGGGGAGGGGGGGGGGGACACTGGATGCCCCGACAGCGAAGGTGCGAGTGGGCAGCTGGACGTATAGACCGCAGAAACGGCGAGGTGACACTGGATGCTCCAACGGCAAAGGTGCGGGTGGGCAGCTGGACACATAGACCGCAGAAATGGCGGGGTGACACTGGATGCCCAAAGTGAAAGAGGGGGGGGGGGGGGAAAGGGGTGGCAGCTCTGCAAGGGTGACAGGTAGGGGAGATTTGACACTCAGACCAGGAACGGGGGGGGGGGAGGGGGGGGAGGAGGGTGGCAGAGCAGCTGGACCCCCATACTGTAATAGTGAGGGTGGGCAGACAGCTACTGGACCCCCAGACCGCATGGGTGGTGGTGAGGGGTTGGGGGCAACCCGCGACCCAGACTCCAAGGGGAGGCAACTGATCTCTCAGACTGCAACTGGGAGTGGGGGGGGGGGGGGGGGGGGGAGGACTTCAACGTTTGGTTTGGGCACCTGAAAGAAGGGAGTGGATATGAGGAAATGCGGTAGAGGCAATTCGAAAGCAAGAGTGCAGCTCAAAGGGCAGGAATGAGTGAGGGCATCTTTAACGATGAGAAATTTGAAGGAGCGTGGTGGGGGCAGCTGGACTCAAGAGATCTATCTGATTCGTAATAACCAATCCTTTGCAAAATATTGTTGTTACTGGAAGGTTTTTGTTTGTGATATATTTTTTTTATATATTTTACTTCATTATCTAGTGAATGTACCTCAAGAAGAAAAGGGTAATTACATACAGTAGTGTTAGTTCACATTTTGTACTTGCTGAAAATCTTAATACATGATGCTGAAATCAACAACATAATAATTGTAGCTATTTTTTGCTGTTTTTGAACTCACTTTTAATTCTGTAATTTAAAAAATGACAACTTCTGACCAATAGCATTCTTAATGAAGGCTAATTTTTTGTACTGTGCATACACAAAGAAGTGTCTGGGGCAATTTTAGAGATTGTGTTTTTTTTTTCCTTTCTTTATTAATTAATTGGGAAGGAAGAAGGTTCCAAGTGGTGTGTTAACTGCTCTCCACTTTAACTTTACCTCAAACTATCCAGCTGTAGCCCCCAGCCCATTGATTATGGAGAGAATTGTCCATATTTTCATTATCAAACTATCCATACCTTCAATATCTTTGACATCCACACACAACCCATCATCACCTCACGGCCTATTTTGGGAGTAACCATTCCCATCTGTTCACTCTTCCCTTTTTCTTTCCACTGCCCCTACCTGATGCAGGGACAGTTTCAAAAGCTAGTCTCCGTTTTTATTTTCGAATCATTTGCATTTTTTGCACGTCTATCAATGGTACAGAACTAAGGTAATTGCTTGTGAGATAATCTCTGGTCTATCCAAGAACATAACTAGCACTTACCCAACTCTCGACATACAACAAAATATTGCCTCTTAAAGGAAATTACTGACCTTAATTTTGTTACATGAAGTCTCAAGTGAATTTACATTTTAATGCCTTAAGAAATTACCAAGACCGATACTCAATAAATATCTATCACATACACTTGACATATAAGAACTCGAATTTTGCAAATATTCTAATGAGTAACAATTGTGCACTAAACAGGCCTATTACAAAACTATCTCCATTATCTTCAGCTATATGCAATTAAGAAAAGGCAAATTTCGAATGTAAACCAGCAGCAGACTACTTTGAACTTACGATGCATTTTCATCTTCCCCTGGTGGTGTTTCTGGTGTTTCTTCCTGTGAAGTTTGAGGATTCTCCAAACGATTCAACACATTTGATGCTCTAGCAAGCATGTTCCTTGCCAATGAAACACGGCTGGTTGATAAAACATTTGAGGAAGGTGGTGCTTGTATTCCTGTAAAAATAAAACACAGGTTAGCACTGTTGAGACCAAACCTTATATATATTACGAGAATCTACGAAAACTAAAAGTCAGTAAGCCGGGCCAAACTACCCCGCCAATTTCCTTCGTTCTTGCTTTAAACAAAAGGTAACCACAGATTTGTCATCAAGTATCAGAATTTACATAACTCTTGCCTTCCTTTTTCTATACTTGACACAAATTTCTTCTTTACATTTCTTATGGGGATGTCCTTGCTGTAAACTAAAGTCTGAGTGTCAGGCCGTTCTATCCAATGTATATCCTTCATTTAGGCTTTAAATGAAAGGTATTCATTAGCATATTTGTCGTCAAGTATAAAAATTAACCTAATTCTCTCCATCCTTTATTTTCATTCAAACGCGGTATCCTTTTGTCTTTGCATTGAATATTTTAATGTTTTTTCTATGATATCTTTGGCTCTAATTAAGGTACGCAGATCTTAATGACCTAAAAAAACTCAGTGGATCAAGCTCTTTCATTTGCGCTTTTAAACATTTTGATTTTGAAGAAAGCTATGCATGAACATTCAACTTTACTTCAATTCTGCCCCACTTTTTGTCACTCCACTAATGATGCGAAGTATTCGCATGGATCCTTTAGTTTTCTATTAAGTAATTCATCAAAGTAAATAAGGTTCAACTGGATGTGGGCTTGTTATTTGGAGTTGAAGAGGCTTACACAGGACAGCAGTGTCAAGAGATTAATCAAGACCACTCTTCAGACTGTCAGTGACATCAATGAATTTCACCAAAATAAATGAATAAATAAATAAACAAGATAAAAAGTAAAGCATTAACAACATTCAAAGCAACAAATTGAACTCCCAGACTATTCATGCAGTTTTACACAACAAATCAAGGCGGAGTTGCTTTTTCTGTGATCCTAGCAAAAGAGAGATGCCAATCCTACAAGAAGAACAAGAACACAATTGATATGAAATTAACAACAGATTTATAAGAAATAATTAAGATTTAAAATTGTCTCCTACTAAATTTAAACCAACACTTAATACATATATCTGTAACATATTGCTTTTTAAGCACAGCAAAATTATCACACCACTGTCATAAATGCACAGTTTCATTAGTAAATATTCTTCAGACCATCACTAATATAAAGC